>RXID01011089.1:0-65000 GCA_005019695.1 Trichopus zeylanicus subsp. travancoricus
CAACTACTGCAATTACCAATACTATAGCTACAATACTATTGCTAATACTACTATTACTACTGCTAATACTACTACTACTATTACTAATACTTCTACTACTACTACTAGTACTAGTACTAATACTACTTCTACTACTACTACTACAAATGCTACTACTATTGCTGCTGCTATTGCTACTACAACTCCAACTATAACTACAACTAATGCGACTACTACTGCCATAACTACTGCTGCTACAACTTCTGCTGACGCATCAACTGCTACTGCTACTACAACTTCTGCTACTACTACTGCTCCAAGTACATCAACTATTACTGCTACTTCAACTACTACTACTACTACTACTACTACTACTACTACTACTTCTCTTACTACTAATACTACTACTACTATTTCTCCTTGTACTGCTACTTCTATCCCTACTACTTCTGCTACAACTATTGTTACTACTGCTACTACTATTGCCATAACTACTACTGCTACTACTATTGCCATAACTACTACTACTACTACTTTTGCTACTGCTGCTACTGCTACTGCTACTACTGCTATAGCTGCTACCACTGCTACGATTGCTACTATAGCTACTACTGCAACTGCTCCTACCACTACTTCTCCTACTATTGGTATTGCTACTTCTACTACTGCTACTACAATACTGCTACTACTCCTTCTACTACTACTACTACTACTGCTACTACAATAATTTCTCCTACTGCTACTACTATTGCTAGTACTCCAGCTACAACTACTGCTACTACTACAATTTCTCCTACTGCTACTACTACGACCAGTACTCTAGCTACTACTACCACTACTACCACTATTACTACTACTATTACAACTACAAGTACTACGACAACTACTACTAATACGACTACTCCAACAACTACTACTACTGCTATTGCTGCTACTATTGCGGCTGCAACTACACCGACTACCACTTCTTTTTCTACGACTGCTATTATTTCTACGACGACTGCTACTACAGCCACTACTATTACTACAAATACTACAGCTATTACCACTATAGCTACTACTACTACTACTATTACTACTATGACTGGCACTACTACTACTACTAAACCTACTACTATTATTGCTGATTCTGCTATTACAGCTACTACAGCTGCCACGACTAATACCGCTACTTCTATGACAATCACTACTACTAGTAATACTACTATCGCTACTACTCTGACTACTACCACTATTGCTACTACTTCTACAACTATTACTTCCACTACTACTACCGATACTAGTATTAGTACTACAACTACTTCTACTGATACCACAACCACCATTTCTCAGACTATTTCTGCTACTAATCCTACTACTACTACAATTGCACCTACTACTACTCCTAGTACTAATGCTACTACTACTACAATTGCACCAACTACTACTCCTACTACTACTACTTCTTCTTCTTCTTCTGCTACTACTAGTACTGCTATTACTACTACTAATGCTATTCCGACAACTGCTACAATTGCTTTTCCGATTACTAGTACTACTACGACAACTACTACTACTATTGCTACTACTAGTATTTCTACTACTACTACAACTGCTACTCCTACAACAACTACTACTACTACTGTTGCAGCTGTGCTCCTACTACTAGTATAATTACTACTACTATTGTTACATGCACTACAATAACTACTACTTCTACAACTATAGCTACAATGACTGCTACTACTACTACTACAACTCCCACTACTGCTATGACTACTGCTACTCCTACTACAACAACAACAACAACCACCACCACCACAACAACAACAACAACAACTACTACTACTACTACACCACCACAACAACAACAACAACAACTAGTAGTATTAGCAGTATTAGTAGTAGTAGTAGTAGTAGTAGTAGCACTAATTCTACTTCAACTAGTCCTACTACCCCAACTACTATTATAATTACTACTATTACTATAGCTACTACATCTACATCTCCTCCGACTACTACAACTGCATCTACTACAGGTGCTACTACTACTACAACTCCCCCTACTAGCATTACTCCGACTACTGCTACTACTACTTCTACTAGTACTACTACTACTAATACTACATCTACCATCTACTACAACTACTACTTCTACGGATATAATTGGTACTACTACTGCTATAGCTGTTACTGTCTACTACTACTGCTCTTACTTGAACTACAATGACAATAATTACAATAATAACTACTACTACTACTACTACAATTACTACTACTACTACTACAACAACAACAACAACAACAGCTACTACTACTAGTATTATCACTACTACTAATGGTACTAGTACTATTGCAGCTACTACTATTACTAGTGTCAGCTCTACTACTACTACTCCTACTAATCCAACAACTACTGCTACTGCTACTACTTCTGCAACCACTTCCACTAGTACAGCTACTACCACAAAAACTACTACTAATACTACTGCTACTGCTACAACATCTACTATTACTACTACTACTACTTATCCTGCTACTGCTACATCTACTCCTACTAGTACTACTATTGCCACTACTACTACAACTACTAATTCTCCAACTACTACTACCGCTATGACTACTGCAACTACAGCTATTACTGCTACTGCTACTACTTGTACTATTAATTATATTGCTATTTCTACCGCTAGTACTGCTACTACTACTACTTCAACTATTACCCCCACTACTGCTACTACAGCTACTGCTTCTACTACTAGTACTTCTACTACTACTACAACTATTACCACCATAACTGCTACCACCGCTGCTACTACAACTACTACTTCCCTTACAACTACTACTATTGCTGCTACTGGTACTACAACTACTTCTACTGCAACTACTTTGACTACTACTACTACGACTCCCACTACTACTACTCCTACTAGTATTGCTATAACTGCGATTACTCCTACTTCAACTATGACTACTACTATTGCTACTACTGCTACCACAACTACAACTACTACAACTACTACTACTACCACAACTGCTAGTGCCACTGCTACTAGGGCTTCTGTTATAACTAATACTACTTGTACTGCTACTACTACTGCCATTACTGCTATTACTGCTACGACTGCTGCTACAACTACTACTGCTACAAATACTGCTGCTACTACTGCTACTACTGCGACTACTACTGCTATTACTGCTACCGCTACTACTCCTACTACAACTGCTACGACTGCGACTGCAACTGTGACTACTACAACTACGATTACTACTACTTCTACTACTACTACTACTACTATGGCTACTACTACTACAGCTACTACTACAACTATCGCTATGGCTACTAGTTCTCGTACTGGAACCACCACTGCGAGTAATATTGCTACTACTATGACTGCTACTACTAATACGACTACAACAACAACAACTACTACTATTGCTACTTCTGCCACCACTATAACTACTACTACTTCTCCTACCACTATTACTACTGCTCGTACTACTACTACTTCTACTACTATTACCACAACTTCTACTAAAACTGCAACTATTGCTGCTACTGCCATTACTATTAGAGCTACGACCATTACATATCCTACTACTACTATTGCTGCTACTATTACAATTAGTACTACTACAACCACTACTACTACTACTACAACTCTTACCGCTACTGCTACTACTACAACTCTTACCGCTACTACTACTCATAATACTACTACTACTATTGCTACTATGCTAATACTACTTCTACTGCTACTACTACACTTCTACTACTACTACTATTACTATGACTACTACTACAACTCTCACTCCTCCTCCTCCTCCTCCTACTACTATAACGCCTCTTGCCACAACTACTCGTAATACTACTACTGCTGCTACAACTACTACTATGACTACTATTACTACTGCAACAACTTCAATTTCTACTACTACTACTATAGCTACAACTACGGCCAAAAATACTACTTCTACTACAACTACTACAGCTAGTACTACTACTGCTACAACTGCTACTAATCCTACTCCTACTGCTACTATTGCTTCAGCTAAAATACCAGCTACAACTGCTGCTACTAAAACTTCTATAGTGTCTACTACTACTGCTACTACTGCTTCTACTACTTTTGCCACTACTACTATGACTACTCTGCTACTATTATGACTAAAACTGCCACTGCTAGTCCTACTACAAGTATTACTACTCCTACTACTACTACGATTACTACTACTACTACTACTATTCCTACTACTATAACTATGGCTTCGACTACTACTACTTCTAGTACTACACCTACGACTTCTACTACTACTAAAACTACTAAAACTGCAATTGGCACTGGTAATACTACAACTACTACTACTACTACTGTTCCTGCTGCTACTTATTTTGCTATTACTACTCTTACTACTACGACTACTGCTACTATAACTGCTACAGCTCCAGCTGCTACTACTACTAGTGAAACTGCTACTACTAATACTACTACTATTGCCGCTACTATTACTGATTCTACGACTACTGTTACTGCAACTACTAGTACTGCTACCATTACTACTATGACTACTGCTCCTACTATTACTACTATTGCTACGACTACTGCTTCTACTGCAACTGGTACTTCTACTATAACTCCTGCTGCTACTACCACTATGACTAGTACTACGACTACAACAAAAATAAGCACTACTATTATCACTCCTACTGCTACTACTATTACTACTACTACTATGACCACTACTACTACTTCTATCCTGCTAAAACTACTACTCCTGCTACAACCAACACTACTTTGACAACTACCTCGACCTCTACTATTGCTGCTGCTGCTATTACTACTATTTCAGCCACAACAACTACAACTACTCACACTACTACTACTACTACTACTTCCACAACTACTAGCGCTACTGCTACTACTACTACTACTACTACTACTACTACTAGTACTACTACTATTACTGCCACTACTGCTACTACTATAGCTTCTTCTTCTTCTACTACTACTACCACAACTACTACTACTGCTACTGCTACTACTACTCTGGTTACAACAACTACTATCGTGACTACTGCTAGTACTGCTAGCACTACTGCTACTATTATAACGACTACTACTATTATCACTACTACTACTACTACTCCCCATACTACTATTATAGCTGCGGCTACTATTGCTGCTACTACAACAACAACTTCTCCCACTCCAAATGCTACTGCAAATACTATTTTTACTACTACTACTGCTACTGCAACTACTACCGCCACTTCTGCTACTACAACCACTACCGCCACCACTACTACAACCACTACTACTACCACTACTATAACCACTACTGCTACTCTTAATACAACTACGACTACTATTACTACTATAACTTCTACTATTACCACTACTACTACTTCAGCTGCTATAGCTACTGCTACTACTAACACTGCTACAACTACTACTAGCACTGCTATTGCGACTACTGCTATTACTACAAATATTACTGCTACTTTTTCCAAAACTGCTACTTCTACTATAACAACTACAACTACAACTACTGTTATTTCTGCTACTATTGCCACCACTACCATTGCTACTGCTACTACAAGTGCAACTACAACTAATCCTGCTACTACTATTGCTACTACTACTTCTGCTGCTACTACTACTTCTACATTTTCTTCTACTACTACTACTACTGCTACTGCTACTGCTACTACCAGCACTACTGTCGCCACAAATAATACTGCAGCTGCTTCTACTACAACTATAATTATTGCTATGGTTGCTACTGCTACAACTACAACTCTGACTACAACTTCTCCCACTACTACTAGTACTACTACTACCGCTATTACTTCTGTTATTGTTATTATTGCTACTACAACTGTTAGCACCTCTACTCCTTTGACTACTACTACTACAACAACTACTACTATTGCTATTACTACTACAAGCTACTCTGGCTTCTACTACTACTATTACTATAGCTACCATTACGGCTTCAACAACTACTACACCTACTACTACTACTACTACTACAATTACTACTAACGCTACTGATCCAACTACTACTTCAGCTACTTCTACTACTACTATTACTATTATTACTGCTACTACTACTACTATGACTATAACTACTACTATAACTACTTCTCACAGTACTACTACAACTACTGCTACTACTGTTACTTCTACTACTTCTACTACTACCACTACCACTACTGCTGCTACTACTAACAAAACACTACTAATTCTACTTCTACTAGTACTACTTCTACTACTATTAAAGCTACTGCTACTACTACTACTACTTCTCCTACTATTAATTCTACAACTACTACTACTTCTATTTTTATTGCTACTGCCACCACCACCACCACCACCACCACCACTACTACTCTTAATAACGCTACTAATACTATTGCTACTACCACTACTACTAATGCCACTGCTACTACTGCTACGACTACTTCTACTACTTCTACAACTATTGCTACTACTAACAATGCTACTACAACTGCTACTGCTACTACTACAGCAACAACTACTACTAACTCTGTCACTATTGCTACTACTACTTCTGCTTCTGCTACTACTATTACACTACTGCAAGTACTGCTATGACTACTACTACTGCTACTGCTATGACTACTGCAACTACTACTTCTACTACTAGTACTATTACAGCTACAACTATAAGTACTACTGCTGCTGCTGTTGCTATTACTACTACTACGACTGCTACTACTGCAACTACTACAACTACAACTACTACTGCTTCTACTTCTACTACTACCACTACAACTACTACTACAACTACAACACTACTACTCCTACAATACTACTACTGCTACTACTACAACAACTACTTCTACTGCTACTACTATTACAACTACTACTTCTACTACTATTGCTACTACTACTGCTACTATTACAACAACTACTACTCCTCCTACAGCTACTACTGCAACTACAACTATGACCACTACTACTACTGCTGCTACTATTACTACTATTGTGCTATTGCTACTACTATAACTACAATTGCCACTACAACTACTACCACTACTACTGGTCCTACTACTACTACAATAACTACTACTGCCCCTACTAATACTCCTACTACTACAACAACAACTACTACTGCTACTGTTACTCATAATAACAACAACTACTATTACTACAACAACAACTACTACTATTATTACTTATTACAACTACTATTACTACTACTATGACTACTACACCTACTACTCCTCCTGTTGCTGCTATGGCTACTACTACTACTGATACAACTGAGACTGCTACTACTACTATTATTACTACTATTACTACCACTCCTCCTACTACTACAGCAACCACTTCTACTACTACTTCTACTACTCCTACAATTATCACTAGTACTACTAATGCTAATGCTACAACTACTACAACTACTTCTATTACTACTACTTCTATTAATATTACTGCTACCACTACTACCAGAACTAATACTTTTTCTACTGCTACAACTACTGCCAAAACTGCTACAGCTACTACTACTATCACTACTACCACTACTGCTACTACAAATACTACTACAATACAGCTACTATTGCTACTACTGCTACTACTCCTATGCTTCTACACTTGCTATCACTAGTACTGCTATTGTGACTATTGCTACTGGTACAACTATTGATACTACTACTGCTGCGACTACTACCACTGCTACTGCTCTTACTACTACTGCAACTACTACTATTGTTACTACCAATACTACCACTACTACTACAACTCTTTCTAATACTACTACTACTCCTCCTCCTCCAAGTACAACTATTACCGCTACCATTGCTACTATTGCTACAGCCACTTCAGCTACTACAATAACAACAACAACTACTACTTCTACTCCTACTACATCTAATGCTACTAGTACTACAATCACAATTAATACTACTACTACTATTACTTCTACTACTACTAATTTTGCTACTACTTCCACTACCATTACTACCATTACTATTGCTACTACAACAACAACAATAACTACTACTACTGCTGCTGCTACTACTACTACTGCTGCTTCTAATAATGCAACTGCTACTACTACTACTGCTCCTATTACAGCTACTACAACAACAATTACTAATGCTGCTGCTACTACTACCACTACTACCACTACAACAACTGCAACTACTACTACTATTACACCTGCTGCTACTACTACTACAACTACTACCACCACTACAACTACTACTACTGCTGCCACTACTACAACTGCTACTAGTACTACTACTGCAATTGCTATTACACCTACCATGACTGCTACTGCTACTACTCCTATTGCTACACTGCAACTACTCATACCACTACTATTACTACTACAACTACTGTTGCTGCTGTTGCTACTCCTCCTACAACTATTGCTACTCCTACTACTCTTCTACTGCTACTGCTACTTCACAATACTGCTACTACTTCGACTACTACTTTCACTTCTACTAATACTATTACTACTACGACTACCACTACTACAACTTACTACTACAACTGCTACTACCACTGCTACTACTCATACCACCACTACTACTACTACAACAACTGTTGTTGCTACTGCTACTCCTCCTACAACTATTGCTACTCCTACTACTCCTTCTACTGCTACTGCTACTTCACAACACTACTACTACTACAACAACTACTACTTTGACTACTACCTTCACTTCTACTAATACTATTACTACTACGACTACCACTACTACAACTTACTACTACAACTGCTACTACCACTACTACTAGTCTACCTACTACTACTGCTATTACTACTTTTGCTACTCCTAATACTACTGCCACTACTGCTACCACTACTACTACTACTATTGCTATTATTAGTACTACTACATCTAATACTATTGTCACTGCTACTACTACCACTACTACCACTAACACTACTGCCACTACTATTAATACTACTACACCTACTACAACTACTAATACTACTCATCCTCCTACTACAACTATTACTACTACTACTATTATTATTAGTACTACAACTATTGCTAACACTACTACCACTACTACTTGTTGTTGCTACTACAACAACTACTGCAAATACTACTACCACTACTACTAATACCACAACTATTACTATCACTACTACTACTCCGCCTCCTACTACTACACTATTATCACTGCTACTATTGTGACTACTGCTATTCCAACTACTATTACTATCACTACTACTCCTCCTACAACTACTTCTACTTCTACTAATACAATTACTACTACCACTACCACTACTAAACCTACTACTATAACTGCTACTACCACTGCTAATACTCCCCATACTACTATTGCTATTACTACATTGGCCACTACTAATACTATTGCCACTACTGCTACTACTACTACTACTACTATTACTGCTTCTACTACTACTACACTTCTTACTACTATAATTGTTACTACTACTATTATTACTCTTAGTACTACTACAACTATCGCAACTACTACAACTACTGCTATCACTACAACCACTACTACTTGCTACTACTACTACAATGATAATTGCTACTACTACTACAATGACAATTGCTACTACTACTACCACTACTATTACTATCACCACCACCATTACTAGTACTGCGGCTACTATCACTGCTACTATACTACTACTACAACTCTCACTCCTACTACTACTACTACTACTACTCCTTCTGCGACTACTTCTCCTTATACTACTACTACTACAACTACTATTACTACCACTATTGCTATTACTACTATTACAACCACTACCACTACTACTACTCCTTCTCCTCCTCTTGCTACTACTACTGCTATCGTTGCTACTACAACTAGTACTACTATAGCTACTACTACTATATCTTCTGCTACTAAAGCAACTCCTACTACAACGATTGCTACGACTACTTCTACTACAACTACTGCTACAACAAATGCTACAACAACTGTTGTTGCCACTACTACAACTGCTACTACTACTCCCACTACTACTACTACTACAACTCCTACTACTAGTATTGCTCATAATAATAATACTACTACTAGTACTACTACTACTTCGACTATTGCGAATGCTACTGCTTCTACTACTACTACTACTACACTATAACTACTACCACTAAGACTACTACTACTACTCGCACACCACCTCCTCCTCCTCCTACTACAACTCCAACTGCCACTACTACTCGTAATCCTACTATTGCTGCTACAACTACTACTGATGAAACTACTACTCTGACTACTACTTTAACTACAATGACTATAATTACTACCAAGACAGCTATAGCTACTACTATGGCTAAAACTCCCACTACTACTACTACTATAGCAAGTACTACTACTCCTGCAACTGATGCTAATGCTACTGCTATTGCTATTATGGCTTCTGCTAAAATAATTGCTACAGCTGTTGCTGCTACAACTTCTATCGCGATGACTACTTCTGCAATGACTGCTGCTAGTAATTTTGCTACAACTACTGCAACTACTACTGTTCCTACTACTTCTCCAACTAATACTATTACTACTACTACTACAACAACAACAACTACTGCAACAACAACAACAACAACTACTACTATTACTATTCGTACAGCTACAACTCCTGCTATGACTACTACTACTCCTCCTCCTCCTAATGTTTCTACAATTGCTTCTACTACTACTAAAACTACTACTACTGCAATCGCTACTAATAATACTGTAACTACAGCTACTATTCCTTTCACTACTACTACTTCATCTATAACTACAACTATTACTACAACTACTACTCTTACACCGATTCATACTCCTACTACAACTGCTATTACTCCAGCTAGACTACTACTACTACTAATACTGCTACTATTGCTGCTGCTACTACTCCTTTTGCTACTACTGTTACTGCTACTACTAGTATAGCTACCACTACTACGGCTGCTACTACTGCTACTGCTACTACTACTACTACAACAATAGCTACTACTACTACTACTTCTTCTACTCCTACTACTATTACTATACGACTGCTACTACTATTACCACTATGACAACTACTACCACTACTACCACTCCTACTACTACTACTACCACCACTACTACCACTCCTCCTACTACTACTGCTGCTCTTACAACTACCACTACTACTTCTACTACTACTACTATTACTACTACTACTACTACTACTACTACTACTACTATTTTTAGTATTACTACTGTTTCTACTATTATAACAACTACTAGTGTACTAGTACTATTACTATACTACTACTACAGTTACTAACGCTCCTAGTACTTCTACTATTACTACTACAACTACTAATATTAGTACTACTACTACCGCTACTACTACTACTACAAGAACTACTACTACTACTATTATTACTACTTTTACTATTACTCCTACTATTACTACAGTAGCCACTACTACAACTACTACTGCTATTGCTCTAACTGCTACTAATACTACTATAACTACTGCTACTTCTACTAGTCCTACTATTTCTACTAGCACTACAAATGCTACTGCTACACCTACTACTGCTTCCTATACTACTACTACTACTCCTTCTACTACGACAATAATTACTATGACTACTTTTACTTCTGCTGCCTCTACAGCTACGACTACTACTATTACCACTACTATTGCTACTATTACTACAAATACAACTATAACAACTGCTACTACTGCTAGTGCTACTAGTATTGCTATTTCTCCTATTGCTAATAGTACCACTGCTGCGACTACTGCTACTGGTACTATTACAGATACTAGTACTGCTACAACCACTACTACAACTACTACTGCTACTGCTATTATTGCTACTCCTACTACTACTAGTGCTACTACCATTATTACTACTATTGCTAATACTACTACTACTACGTCAACCACACTATTACTACTACTACTCTTAGTACTACTACTATTGCTACTATTTCTATTATTGCTACTATTGCTACTATTCCCATTCCCTACTTCTGCTATTACTACAACTACTACTACAACAACTACTATTAATACTACTACAACAACATCTACTACTACAGCTATTACTATTGCTGCTGCTACTACTTCTACTACCACAACTTATGCTATGACTACTAGTACTATTACTACCATTACTACTACTACAACAACGACAACAATAAAAACTACTACTACTAATAAGTATAACCACTATTGCTATTACTACTACCACCACTGCTACTTCTACTAATGCAACTACAACTACTACTATGACTACTATTATGCTACTACTACAACAACTACTACTATTGCTGCTACTACTACAATTCATACTACTGCTACTATTCTAACTTTTACTACTGCTACTGTTGCTACGACTCCTATAACTATTGCTACTACTACTCCTCCTCCTACTACTACTACTATTACTACTACTATTACTACTACTACAACAACAATAACTACTACCACTACTACTCCTCCTACTAGCAATTCTACTTCTACCAAGACTATTACTACAACAACTACCACTCGAATAACTTAGTACTATAACTACTATTACCATTGGTATAACTCCACTTACTACTACTGCTATTACTACTTCTACTACAATTAATAATACAGCTACTACTGCTACTACTACGATCACTATCGCTACTACTACTACTACTACTACTACTCCTACTACAACAAATGTTACTACTACTTGCTACTACTAATACAACAACTACTGCTACTGCTACTACTACTACTATTACTACTACAACTATTGCTGCTACTAGCATTACCACTACTACTACTATAACTACAATTACCATCATTACTACTACTACTCCTACTCCTACTACTGCTACTATCACTGCTACTATTGTCATTATAGCTACTCCAACTACCACCACTGCTACTACTACTACTACTACTCCCACTCCTACTACTACTACTATAACTACTCCCTCTACTGCCACTTCTCCTAATACTACTACTACAACTGCAACTACTACTACTATTATTGCTACTACTACTGTTACTACCACTACCACTACTACTACTCCTCCTCCTCCTACCGTACTACTATAGCTACCACTGCAACTACTACTACTACTATTGCTACTGCTACTGCTATTCCTATTACTACTACTGCTACTAATGCTACTATCGCTACTGCTACTCCTACTAATAGACTACTACGGATACTACTACTACTATTGCTGCTATTATAACTACTATAACTACTACTGCTTCTACTACTACTACCTGTAATACTACTACTACTGTCACAACTACTATAACTACAACTCCCACTACTACTGCTACTACTACTACTAATACTACAATGACTATTGCTAATGTTGCTACGGCTGCTTCTATTGCTATTTCTATTAATACTACTTTTACTATTAGTATTGCACTACTACTACTACTACTACTATGACTACTACTAGTAGTCGAAATAGTAATAGTGGAAGTAGTAGCAGCAATAGTAATAGTAGCAATAGTAGTAGCAGTAATAATAAGAAAAAATAACAATACTAGTAGTAGAAAAAGTTGTAGTCATTATTGTAACAGTAGTAGTAGCCGCAATAGTAGTAATAGTAGTTGTAGTAGTCATAGTAGTAGTAGTATTTATAGCCGCAGTAGTGGTAGTAGTAGTAGGAATAGTAGTAGTAGCAGCAGAAGTTGTCATAGTAGTAGTAGAAGTAGTAGTAGCAGTAGTAGTGGCAACAACAGCAGTAGTAACAGGATTAGTAGTAGTCGCACCCAAAGTAGAAGTATTATTATTAGTAATAGTAGTAGGAGTAGCAATAGTTATCGCAATAGCAGTAGTAGGAGTAGTAGAAATAGAGAGTAGTAGCAATAGTAGTAGCAGCAGTAGTAGCAGTAGCTGTAGTTGTAGTAGTATTAGCAATAGTAGCAATAGCAGTAGTAGTAGTAGTTGTTGTAGTAGTAGTCGCAGTAGTAGTAGTATAAGTATTAGTAGTAGTCGTAGTAGTAATAGTAGTAGTTGGAGCATTAGTAATAGTAGTAGTGGTAGCAATAACACTAGTAGCAATAGCAGTAGTAGTAGTAGGAGCAATATCAATAGTAGATATAGTGAAAGTAGTAGCGATAGTAACTGTAAAAGTAGTAGTAGAAATAGTAGCATTGTTAGGAGTTGTAGTAATAGTAGTAATAGTTAGAGCAGCAGTAGCTGCAATAGTAGTGTTAGTAGCAGTAGAGGTAGCTATAGTAACAGTAGCAGTAGTAGCAGTATTAGAATTAGTAGCAGTATTAGCAGTAGTTGTTGTTATTGTTGTTGTAGGTGCAGTAGTAGTAGTAGTAGTGGTAGCAGTAGCAGCAGCAATAGTAGTAGTATCAGTAATAGTAGTAAGAGTAGTAGTTATAGTAACAGTTGTAGCTAGAGTAGCTATAGTAGTAGTGGCAGTAGTAGTAGTAGTAGTAGTAGTAGTAGTAGTAGCACAGCTATAGTAGTAGTTGTAGCAGTATTATTAAGAGTTGGAGAAGTTGTTATAGTAGTAATAGTTGCTGAAATAGTAGGAATAGTAGTAATGGTAGTATTTGAAGTAGTTGTAGTAGTAGTTATTGTTGTGGTCATAGTAGTAGTAGTTGTAGTAGCAGTAATAGTTGTTACACTTGAAGCATTAGTAACTGGGGTAGCAGCTGTAGTTACTATAATGGTAGTAGTAGTAGTAAAAGTAGTCTTAGAAGTTGTGGTAGTAGAAGTAGTTGTTGTATAGTAGTTGTAGCAATAGTTGTTACAGTAGAAGCAGTAGTAGCTGGGGTAGCAGCAGTAGTTACTATAATAGTAGTAGTAGTAGTAAAAGCAGTCATAAATGTTGCAGTAGTAGAAGTAGTTGTTGTACAGTAGTAGTAGCAGTAGATATAATAGTAGTAATAGCAGTAGTAGTAGTAGTAGCTATAGTGGTAGTAGTAGTGTACTAGTTTTATGAGGGGAAGTAGTAGTTGTTGTAGTAGTCGTAGTAGTAGTGGTCATAGTAGTAGCAGTAGTAACACTAGTAGCCGTAGTAGTTGTTGTAGTAAATGCAGTGTTAGTAGTAACGGTAGTGGTAGTAGTAGCAGGAGTAGTAGTAGTGGTAGAAGCTGTAGTAGTAGTAGCTATAGTAGTAATAGGAGTAGTAGTAGTAGTAGCAGCAGTTGCGGCAGTACTAGTAGTAACAGTAGAAGTAGCAGTAGTTGTAGATGGAGGAGAAGTGGTAGTTGTAGCAGTTGCAAAAGTGGTTGTAGTAATAGTAGAAGTGGGTGTAGTAGTCATAGTTATTGTTGTAGTAGTCATAATAATAATAGTAGTAGTATTAGTAGTAGTAGCAGTAGTAGCTATTGTATTAGTAGTATTACTAGTAGTAGTTGTAGCAGCAGCTATAGTAGCAGTAGTAGCAGTTGTAGCATCAGTAGAAGTAGTAGCATTAGTAGCAATAGAAATAGCAGCATAATTAGTAGTAGCACTAGTAGTAGTAGAACTAGTAGTTGTAGAAGTGGTAGAAGTAGTAGCAGTTGTAGAAGTAGTAGAAGTAGTAGCAGTAGTAGTTGCAGTCGTAGTAGTGGTTGTACGATGAGTAGTAGTAATCATTATAGTAGCATTAGCTATAGTAGTAGCAGTAGTAGTCGTAGTAATAGTTGTAGTTGTAGTAGAAAGAGCAGCAGCGTTGTGGCAGTAGTTGTAGCAAAAGTAGTAGATGTAGGAGAAGTAGTCATAGTAGTAGTAATAGTAGTAGCAGTAGCGCTAGTAGCAGTAGTACTAGTAGAAGTAGTACTAGTAATAGTACTAGCAATAGCATTGTAGCAGTTGTAGTAGTGATTGTATTAGCAGTAGCAGTAGCAGCTGCAGCAGTAGCAATGGCAACTGTAGCAACAGTAGTAGTAGTAGTGGTAGTAGTCATGGTAGTAGTAGCAATAGCTATAGTAGCTATAGCAGTAGTACGAGTTGTAGTAGCAGCATTAGCGATAGCAGTATTAGTAGTAGTAGAAGTAATATTGGGAGAACTAGTTGTAGTAGCAGTAGTAGCAGCAGTAGCAATATTAGCCGTAGTTGTAGTCATAGTAGTAGCAGTAATATTATGAGTATTAGTTGTAATAGCAGTAGTAGCAGCAGTAACAATATTAGTCATAGTAGTAGCAGTAGATATAGAAGCAATGGTAGCAGCAATAGTAGTTGTAGTTGTAGTAGCAGTAGCCGCAGTAGTAGTACTAGTAGCAATTGTAGGTGTAGTAGTGATTGTAGTGGTAGTTGAAATAGAAGAAGCTATAGTAGTAGCAAAGGCAATTATAACAATAGTAGTGATATTAGTGGTCACAGTAATAGGAGTATTTGTAGCAATTGTAGTTATTACAGTAGTAGTTTTAGTAGTAGTAGTAGTAGGAGTAGTTATTGTAGTAGTCATAGTAGTAGCATAACTACTACTAGTAGTAGTAGTAGTAGTAGTAGTAGTAGTAGTAGTAGTAGTAGTACAGTAGTAGTAGTAGTAGTAGTAGCAGCAGCAGCAGTAGTGGTAGCAAAAGTAATAATTGTTCCAGTAGTAGCAGTAGCAGAAGTATTAGTATTACAAGTAATAGTAGTCATAGAAGTGGAAGCCATAGTAGCAATAGTAGCGGTAGTAGTAGTTGTAGTAATGTAAGTAGTAGTAGTAGCAGTAGTAGCAGTAGTAGTACAAGCAGTAGTGGTAGCAGTGGTAGCAGTAGAGGCAGTAGTAGAAATAGTGGCAATAGTAGTAGTTGGAGTATTACTAATAACAGAAGTAGTAGTAGTAGTAGCAGCAGTAGTTGTAGTAGCAGCAGTAGTTGTAGTAGTATAGTAGCAGGATTAGTAGTAACAGTAGTAATAGAACGAGTAATAGACCTAGTAGTTGTAATAGGTGTAGTACTTGTAGTCGTAGCTGTAATTATAGTAGCTATAGTAGTAGAAGTAGTAGAAGTAGTTGTATTAGTAGTAGTCTAAGAAGTGGTAGTACTCTAGCCATAGCAGTTGCAGTGGAAGGGGAAGTAGTAGTAGCAATAATAGCAGTAGTTGCAATATAAGTAGTTATAGTAGTAGCATCAGTGGAAGCAGCATAAGCAGTTACAGAATTGGTAGTAGTAGTAGCAGTACTAGTAGTAGTAGTTGCTGTAGTGGTAGAGGTAGCAGAGGTAGTAGCAATAGTTGTAGTAGCAGTAGTGGCAGCAGCCATTGAAGTAGTAGCAGTATTGTAGCAGTAGCAGCAACAGTACTAGCAATTATAGTACTACTAGCTACAGTAGTTGCAATAGTTGTAGTAGTAGCCTAGTAGTAGAAGTAGCAGCAGCAGTGTAGTAGTTGTAGTAGTAGTAGTAGTAGTAGTAGCAATTGAAATAATAGAAATAGTAGTACTACTAGTAGCAGTAGTAATAGTAGTAGTTAGTAGTAGTAGTAGTAGTTGCAGTAGTTTCAACAGTAATAGTAGCAGTAGCAGGAGTAGCATAATTAGTAGTAGTAGTAGTAGCAGTAGAAGTAGCAGGAGTAGTAGTAGGAGGATAGTAGTAGTACCCGCAGAAGTAGTAGTAGTAGTAGTAGTAGTCATAGTAGCAGCAATAGAAGCAACAGTAGCAGCAGTAATAGTGGCAATACTCAAAGTAGTTGCAATAGTAGTTATAGCAGTAATAATTGTAGTTGTTGTTATTGTTGTAGTTGTAATAGTACTTGGTGTAGTACTTGTAGTAGTAGTTATAGTATAGTGGCAGCAATAGTAGTAGTAATAGTACTAGTTGTAGTAGTAGTAGTAGTTCCATTAGCAAGAGTAGTAGTAGGAGTAGTAGTAGTAGTGAAAGTAGTTGTTGTAGTTATTGTAGCTATAGTAGTACTAGTTCGTATTGTAGCATTAGTAGCAGCAGGAGAAGCAACACTAGTAGTAGTAGTAGAAGTTGTAGTAGTTGTAGTACCAGCTGTAGCAGTAGTAGCAGTAGTAGTAGCTAAAGTAGTAATAGTGTGAGAAGTATTAATAATAGCTATAGTAGTAGTAACAATAGCAGAAGCAGAGGTAGTTGTAAAAGTACTAGTGCTAGTAGTAGTTTAAGCAAAAGTAGTGTAAGTGGTAGTAGTAACAATAGTTGTAGTTTAAGCAGTAGTAGTTGCAATAGGAAAACTAGCAATACTAGTAGCAGCAGCATTAGTAGTAGAAGTTATAGTAGCAGTAGTAGTAGCGCCTATTTGTAGCAGCAGTAATAGTAGCAGTAGCAGTAGCAGCAGTAGTAGTAGCAGCAGTAGTAGTAGCAATAGTAGTAGCAGTTGTAGTACTAGTAGTAGAAGCTGAAACAGAAGCTGAAGTAGTAGTAGTATGAGAAGTACTAGTAATAACTATATTAGTAGTAGCTCTAGCAGAAGTTGGGGAAGTAGTAGAAGTATTAGTAGCAATCGTAGTTGTAGCAGAAGTAGTAGTAGTGGTAGTAGTAATAGTAGTTGTAATTGTACTTTTAGTAGTAGTAGTAGGAGAAGGAAAAGTAGTAGTAGTAGGCATAGCAGCAGCAGCAGTAGTAGTAGTAGCCATAGTAGCAGTAGTAGCAGTAGTGGTAGGAGAAGTAGTTGTACCAGTAGTAGTAGTAGGAGAATTATTAGTAGCACTAGTAGTAGTAGTAATAGTAGTAGCAGTAGTTGCAATAGCTATAGTGGTGGTACTTCTAATAGTAGTAGCTATTATCGCCGTAATAGTAGCAATAATAGTAATGTAGTTGTCGTCATAATAGTAGTAGTAGTTATTATTATGGTTGTTATTGTCATAGTCGTAGTAACAGTAGTAGGTGTAGTAGTAGTTGGGGTAGTTATAGTAGTAGCAGTAGTAGTAGCGGTTGCGGCAGTAGTAGTAGCGGTTGCGGTAGTAGCAGCAATAATCGTGGTAGGAGTAGTAGTAGTAGCAATAGCCCCAGTAGTAGTCGTAGCAGTAGTCATAGTTGTAGTAGTAGCAGCAGAACTAGTAGTTGTAACATTAGTTCTAGTAGTAGCAGTCGGTGCAATTATAGCAGTAGTAGTAGCAGCAGTAGTAGAAGTAGTAGTAGTAGTAGAAGAAGCAAAAGTTAGCAGTGGTTGTAGTCGTTGGCAACTGTAGCAGCAGTAGTAGTAGAGGTAGCAGTCTAGGAGTAGGAGCACTAGTAACAATAGTAGAAGTAGTAGCAGTAATAGTAGCCAAAGTTAGGGAAGTAGTAGTATAGTAGTTGTAGAAGCAGCTGAAGTAGTAGTAGTAGAAGTCATAGTAGTAGCAGTAGTTGCAATTTCTGTCATAGAAGCAGTAGTAGCAGTAGTAGGAGACATAGTAGTAGCCGCATTAGCAGTAGTTGTAGTTGTAGTGATAGTAGTAGTTGTAGCAAATGTAGTAGCAGTAGTAGTAGTAGTAGGATAAGTTGTTGTAGTAGCAGTAGCCATAGGAGTAGTAGTAGTAGAAGTAGTAGAAATAGGAGTAGCAGTAGTTACTGCTATAGTCACAACAGCAGTAGTAGAAGTAGTGGTAGTAGTTGTAATAGCAGTAGTAGTGGCAATAGTGGCAGCATCAACATTAGCAGTAGCAGCAGTAGTCGTAGTCATCATAATAGTAGTGGTAGCAGAAATAGTAGTTGTAGCAGTCATAGTAGTAGAAGTAGTGGCAGTAGTAGGAGAAGTAATACTACTAGTAGTAGTAGTAGGAGAAGTTGCAGTAGTAGTAGTAGTGGTTGTAGTAGTAGTAGTAGTAGTAGAAGTAGCAGCAGTCGTAGCATTAGTAGTGGCATTAATAGTAGCAGCAACAACAGTAGTGGTAGATGTACTAGTGGTAGTAGAAGTAGTAGCAGTAGAAGCTCTTGTGGTAACAGTAGTAGTAGTCATAGAAGTTGCAGTAGTAATAGTACTTGGAATAGTGGTAGCAGTAGCAATAGCATAGTAGCAGCAATAGTAGTAGTAATAGTAATAGTTGGAGTCTTAGTGGCAGTATTAGCAGTAGTAGTGGTAGCAGCAACAATAGCAGTAGTAGTAGTCATAGTAATAGCAGAAGTAGTAGTAATAGTAGTAGTAGCAAAAGTTATTGTAGTAGTAGTATTTGAAGTAGTAGTTGTAGTTGTTGTAGTATTACTATTGTAGGAGTAGCCGTAGAAGTAGTAGTAATAGTTGTAGTTATCATTTTAGCTATAGTAGTTCTTATTGTTCTTGTTGTAGTAGTAGTAATAGTAGTAGTAGTAGCAATAGTAGTCATAAAAGTAGCAGCAGTAGTTGCAACAGTAGTAGTCCTAATAATAGTAGTAGTAGTAGTCATTGAGGTACTAGTTGGGTTTGTAGTAGCAATAGTAGCAGTCTAAGTAGTAGTAGTAATAGTAGTTATTGCAATAGTAGTAGCAACTGTAGTAGTAGTAGTAATAGCAACAACAACAATAGTAGTAGCAATAGGTGTAGCGACAGTAGTGGCTGTAGTCACAGTAGTAGTCGTAGTAGCAATAGTAGCAGTTGTTGGAGTCAGAGGAGGAGTAGTTGTTGAAGTAGTAGTAGTAGTAGTAGTAGTAGTAGTAGTAGTAGTTATTGTTATTGTTGTTGTTGTTGTTGTTGTTGTAGTGGTAGTACAAGTAGGAGTTGGAGTAGGAGAAGTAGTTGTAGTTGTAGGAGTAGGCATAGTTGTAGAAGTCATAGGAGCTGGAGTTGGACTCATAGTAGTAGTAGCCATAGCAGCTGCAGTAGCAGCAGTAGTAGTTATAGTTGCAGTAATGATAGTAGACGTAGTTGTACTACTAGTAGTATTAGGAGTAATAGTAGTAGTAGTAATACTAGTGGGAAAAGTAGTAGTAGTAATAATAGTAGTAGGAAAAGTAGTTGTAGTTGAAGTAGTCGTAGTTGTAGTAGTAGTAGTATTAGTAATAACAGCTGCAGCAATAGATGTAGTAGTTGCACTAGTAGCATTACTAGCCATTGTAGTAGCAGTATTAGTAGTTGTAGTAGCAGTAGATGTGGCGAAAATGATAGTAGTAGTAGTTGCAGTGATAGTAGCAGCTGTAGTAGTAGTTCTAGTAGATGTAGTAATATAAGCAGTTGTAAAAGTAGTAACATTAGTAGCCACAGTAGTAATAGTAGTCATAGTAGTAGAAGTAGTTGTGCTAGCAGTAGGATAGTAACAGTAGCAGTAGCAGTAGTAGTGTAGTAATAGTAGTAGCAACAGATTAGTGGTAGTAGCAGTAGTAGTAGTAATAGTAGTAGCAGCAGTAGTAGTTGTAGCAATAGTAGTAGTAGTTGTAGTAGTAGCAGTAGTAGCAACAGTAGTAGTAGTTGTCGTAGTAGTACTAGTTGCAGTTGCAGTAGGAGTAGTAGCAGTAGCAATAGTGATAGCAATAGTAGCAGTAGTAGTTAGCAACAATAGTATTAGTAGCAGTAGTCATAGCAGTAGTAGTAGCAATAGCAGTAGTAGGATGAGAAGTAGTCATAGTAGTAGAAGTAGTCATAGCTGTATTGTATCACTGTCAGACGGACGATGAGCACCATCGAGTGTATATTCATCGTTCGGAAGAGTCCATCAGCTGCGTAGGAGACCCACAAGTGGACCAGAATTTTATTCAAGAAGAGAGTTACCAGCAGCTCTTACACAGTAAGATGAAATTTATTCATCTTGGAGTTCTGCAGGTCCGCCTGCAAATCTTACATCGACATGCTGAGGGCACGATGGCACTTGTTATCTTTCGCGAGAACCGCTGGCATGGTGACAAAGCGCTGATTGCCACCATGGAAGTCGACCTTACACAGGGAAGTCAACTGGTGTATATTATCCCAGATATAATGCTTACAATTGGGGATTTTTGCAAGAATATTCACATCTCCCTTCTAACTCGGGGATATGACACCTGGAGGTGTGGTGAGGCGAATATACTCATCACCCGGGGACTTATTGGGCGTCTTTCGAATACCCCAAACGTGGCCTTTGCTTATGAGGTCACAGGAGTGATTGACTATCTAGCTAGCCACGGTATTTGTGCCCTCCCTGGAAAGCAGTATTCAACGGCACAATTATGCGGAATGAACTGGCTTCTCCAGCCTTCCCACATCACGCCAGTACGACTAGCACCAACAGAAGTTGCATGTCACACACTATTGGATGGACGAATTTCCCTCATCTTCAATCAGTACTCCTCCCTTCCTGACCCTGAAGAAAAGGAGGAGGATGAAGTTGTTGCCGTCCTACTTCACGAACTGCAAGCAGCGGAACCAGAAGAAAGATGGGATACCCTGGGAGAGCCCAGTGGCAAATTTGACTATTATGTCAGGTACTCAGCACCTCCCTCTTTCTTGGCACCTGTCCCTCTTACCCCAACAGGCTGGGACGTCACTCCTAGTGACATGGACCCACAGAGCACCACGGGACAGCAGCCTGCCATCACCATGGGTGTTAAGCAGCAACAATCAACCCGCAAAGTGATGCCAGCACAGAAGTGGTGACAATGTCTTGCTCAGCAACAACATACAAAAAGACAACAAATGTGGTAGCCCAAAGGAAGTAGAACCCAGACTTCCCCAAGCGGAACCCATGCAGGAGATACACGCCCAGGGGCCTTTGTACTCTGGTCCATGGACCCTCAGCAGGAGGAAACTGGTGACAACTTCCCCCTCTTAGCCACCTGGCGTCAGGAGGATAGCTCTGACCCAAATGATGATCTCGAAAAATACTGTGAGTATTTACAGTATTATGCTGGTTTGAGAGACACAGAACTCATTGCCACTTTCGGTGAAGACAACTGGGGTATGGAGTATCCCCAGCGGGCACCGCAACGGGAACAACCAATAGAGCGGCTTTGCTCTTCCTCTGTTGTCCCAGACTACAGGCCCCCGATCGACTCAACCATGGGTCCTGTCAACTATCCTCCAGATGCGAGACCCACGGAACCCGGTCCAAGCTAGGGACCGACAGCTGGAAGCTATGTGCGAAAAAATCTGAGGTTCAAAACAAAAAACACCTCAGAATGGTGGAATCTCCCTTCTGCCCAACAACAATCAGGAGCAATCTTCGTCATGCCCCTGCAAATCGGCCAATTTAATGATATTTTCATGCGTTGGGAATCCATCACCAAAAACACAGTTGCCCTCCAAGGATTTACAGATCCTCGGACAAAAACCGAGTTTATTGAAAATTTACTTGGAGAATCAAAAAAGCTAGCATGGATCCAGTGGCAGATGGCCTATCCCATGGAGTACCAACACCTGTTGGATCATGTAGATGGTGCAGACGGGACTCAAAACATTCTGTCATAAATACGAACCATTTTCGCCCTGGAGGATCCCTATCAAGGCTCGACGGCTATCCACGAAGAGGCCTACAGGGATCTAGAGCGACTATCCTGCTAGAATTTACGGGATATAATCCCATTTCTCAATGACTATATGCAGGTCGCATCCAGGACTGGTCGACTGTTTACCGGCCCTGAGTTATCAGAGAAGCTGTGGTCAAAGATGCCTGAAAATATCAGCAAAAAGATTAAAGCAGCTTTTGAAATGAAACACCCAGGTAACACTATTGGAGTTTATCCACAGATTCTCTTTACTTATAAGTATCTCGAAGAAGCATGCAAAGAAGCGGCCTTCACACGGGCCTTGAAGGACCTCTCATTCTGCCAGGATATACCCATCCCTGGGTATTATCAACGACCCAAGCGAAAGTTTGGAGTCTGACGGTCCACTACTTATAAAGGAAAGCCACATCCCTCTCATGCCAGGATTGAGAAGAAGAAGCACCTGATCCGAAATAGATGGTGTCGGTGTTTTCATTGTGGTGAAGAAGGACATTTTGCCCGGGAATGCCCCAATGAGTGATGCAACGTCAAACGTGTCGCCATGTTTGAACAACTGGACCTCCCAGCAGATTGCGAGATTGTGTCTGTCCAAGAAGGCGACAACCCCAGTGATGCTATTTATAGCATTTCTGAAGGAGAAGAAGACACGACAATCCTGGAGGAACAGATTTTCATGTTCCGGGAAGAAGATCGGACATGGTGGATTGGTCCCACAGGAGGATACCGTGCAATGGTCCGCGTATCCCAACAGCAATACGAGTGTAGCCACATGTGGGAGGTGAATCAAGACGTGCCGGACGCCTACGAGCAGTGTTGCTGCTGCCAGGTGCCCTCTCAAAAATGCTACCGCATGCACTGCCCAACCTGCCAGCTGACGGTCTGTGGATGGTGCAGCTCGTATTATTTTCACAAACGAGTTCCAGTTGCCCAGGCCTCCCTTCCAAGGTATAATTCCACCGATTTAGTACTTGAGCAACAAACTTATATTTCTGCTTGTGAAGGGGAAAAGAAGCAGTTACACCAACAACTCGCCCTTGCTCAAGATGAGAAAGAGGCCCTCCAGCAATGCCTCCTCCTTATTCAACAGGAAAATCACCATTGCAAACAAGAAGCTGAGAAGTGGCAGCATAAGTATCACAAGTTCGAAAATGCCACCATGGACCTGGATCGCATGGTGCTCGAGCGACTTGACCTACAGCAGGAACTTCACTGGCTCCGCAGCGCGCACGCCGACCTCCAGCCACCGACGGTGCCCCTCGCCCTCGAAAGCGTGGTGGGAGCCATCGACGACGATGACGATTACGATCTAAATGTTTTCCTCATCGACACAACACAAAAACTCCTCGCTGCGGAAGCACGGGTGCCGCCACAACCAAGGCGAACGAAGAACATCCTGTACAATCTCAAGGTGAAGTTTGATATCCCCAATGTTGTGCCATTTGAGGTAAATGCAATCCTTGATATAGGGGCAACGACCTGCTGTGTCGACCAAGGAGCAGCCCCTGCTGATGCCCCGGAAGATAATCCCTTCCTGGTACATTTCAGCGGCATCAACTCACGAACCTCGGGCAACAAAAAACTAAAATTCGGCCGTATGCTGATCGGGGAGAATGGCTTCAGGATCCTTTATACGTATGCCTTCCCTATGCAACTAGGGGAGGATTTCCAAATGATCCTGGGCTGTAACTTCATCTGCGCCATGCAGGGCGGCGTCCGTATTGAAGGCAACACGGTTACGTTTTACAAGAACGTAACCATAATCCATACTCTTGCCTCTGTTCCCACGGCAGCAGCAATTGAAGAATTGGAACTGGAAGAGGATGAGTACCTACAAATCCAAGAAGCAGTACAGTATTCAGCTGCACAGCAACCAAGGTAAAATCTCACCAGTAAGCTGAACTCCATACTGGATGAGCTCCAACAATAGGGTTATATTGGTGACAACCCACTCAAGCATTGGGCCAAGAACAAGGTATTATGCCAGTTGGACATTAAGAACCCGGATTTCATTATTGAAGACCGGCCTCTGAAGCATATCACCCCACAAGCCAAAGCAGCCTATGCCAAACATGTCAGAGCTCTCTTGGACCTTGGCGTTATTCGTCCCAGCAAAAGCCAGCATCGCACAACCGTGATCATTGTCAATTCTGGCACCTATGTTGATCCTCATACTGGCCAAGAAATCAAAGGGAAGGATCAAATGGTATTTAATTACCGATGCCTCAATGATATTACCAACAAAGACCAGTATAGCCTACCAGGGATCAACACCATCTTACGGAAGGTGAGTAGGAGCACAATCTACTCTAAGTTTGACTTAAAGTTAGGGTTTCATCAAGTTGCTATGCACCCTGATTTCGTAGAATGGATAGCGTTCTGGGTACCAGACGGATTATACAAATGGCTTGTCATGACATTCGGTCTCAAGAATGCACCTGCCATCTTCCAAAGGAAGATGGACTATTGCTTCAAAGGGACAGAAGACTTCATCGCCATATATATTGATGACATCTTGGTCTTCTCATCCTCGACAGCTGAGCATGAACAGCAATTGCAGATTATGCTTCAGATATGCAAGACTCATGGGCTTATCCTTAGCCCAACCAAAATGAAGCTAGCGGTCTCTGAAGTGGAGTTTCTAGGGGTAGTCCTTGGTAATCAGCGAATCAGACTACAACCCCATATCATTAAAAAGATCGCAACATTTCAAGAGCAGGAACTCATGACAACAAAAGGCCTCCGAGCCTAGCTCGGGTTTCTTAATTATGACCGAAACTACATCCCAAATCTGGGGACGTTACTTGGGCCGCTCTATGCAAAAACTAGTCTAACCGGGGAGAAACGCTGTAACTCCCAGGATTGGGACTTAGTCACAAAAATCAAGGCTCTAGTGCAACAACTGCCTGATCTTGAACTACCACCAGACAACAGTTACATGATCCTAGAGACAGATGGCTGTATGACAGGCTGGGGCAGGGTATGCAAATGGAAACCCCAGAAATTTGACCCCAAATCTGCTGAAAGGGTATGTGCCTATGCTAGCGGCAAGTTCCAACCAATGAAGTCTACTATTGATGCGGAACTATTTGCCGTTATGAATTCTCTGGAGGCCCTCAGTCTACTAGCTACGCAATTGCAGCAAGCTCCACAGGCAGCCCCTCGAGCAACGCAGAAGCACCTAGCAGCAGCCAAAACCTTGTGCGCCAGTATGAACAACAACTACACCACCTTCGGGACCTCCCCACGTCCCTTGCAACCTATGACGACACAAGGAGAAAGCTTCAGCAACTAGAACGGCAGAGTGCCCAGGAAGCACTTACCGCTCTACAACAATTGTATGCCCTGCACGCCCTCAAACTGACTGAAGCCACAAAGCGCGCAAGGCGCAAAACCACAGGCAACTTCTGGGCCCAGTGGCTTCCTGTTATGACTCAGATCGACACCCAACTCGGCACGACAGTCAAACTCACGGCTGACTCAGCACAGCGGCTGCCCACCTTTCTGTTCTAGATAGGATTGCTCAACCTTGCGCTAGAAGGAAAGCATCAACTTGCGCCAGAAGAAAGGAATAAGGAAAAGATAAGATGCCCTGGAGCATCTTATCCCCCCCTTTTTTATCTTTGTGTAAAGTAGCTTTGTAAAAGTATCTTTTGACTTTGTGTAAAGAAGCTTTGTAAAAGTAGCTTTTGCCAGATCCGTTCTTATCGCATCTGCTGAAGCACTTCGTTTCTATATAAATCTTCCTTAGGCCATCGAGGGATTTGGGTTTATTGCTTCTTCTTTCCTTCTTAAGTTTTCTTCTTTCCTTCTTAAGTTTTCTTTTTTCCTTCCGCCAAAATCTAATCTACTACTACGCTCTACTACTACGCACGCCCCACTCAAGTAGTAGTCATAGAAACCACAACAATATTAGTAGTAGTAGTCGTAATTATTGTAGTAGTGGTAGTTATTGTTGTAGTAATAGTGGTAATACTAGCAGTAGCTGTAGCTGTAGCAGTGGTCGCAGTAGCAGTATTAGTTATTGTAGGAGAAGTAGTAGCAGTAATAGTAATAGTAGTAGTAATAGTAGTTGTAGCAGCAGCCGTAGTAGCAGCAGTAGTTGTTGTAGTAGTAGAAGTAGATGTAGTAGCAGCAGTAGTAGCAGTAGTAGCAGTAGCAGTAGCAGTTGAAGTAGTAGCAGTAGTAGTTGTTGTTGTTGTCGTTGTTATTTTTGTTGTACTAGTAATAATAATAGTAGAAGTAGTTGTAGGAGTTGTACAATTAGTAGTTGTAGTAATAGTAGTAGTAGTAGTAGTAGTAGCTGTGCCAATAGCAGTAGTTGCAGCAGTAGCAGGAGTAGTAGTAGTTATAGTGATGGCAGAAGTTGTAGTTGTAGTAGCAGTAGTAGTAGTATTAGTTGTAGTAGTAGCTATTATAGAATTAGTAGTTGTTGTTGTTGTTGCAGTTGTTGTAATAGTAGTAGTAGCGATTGTAATTGTTGTAGTAGTAGTAGTGGTTATAGTAGTAGTAGTAGTTATTGTTGTTACTTTAATAGTGGTAATCGTAGTAGTCATAGTAGTGGCAGTAGGCGTTGTATCAATAGTAGTAGTAGTAGTAGTCCTAGCAGTTGGAGCAGTAGCAACAACTGTAGTATTAGTAGCAGCAGCAGTAGTTGTTGTTGTTATTGTTGTAATACTAGTAGCAGTAGTAGTACTAGCACTAGTAGCAATAGTAGTAGTAGTAGTTATAGTTATTGTTGTTGCAATAGTAGTACCAGTAGTAGTTGTGGCAGCTGTAGTAGCCATTATAGTAGTAGTATTTAGAGTAGCAGTCATAGCAATAGTAGCTATAGCAATAGCAGCTAGCGTAGTAGTGGCAGCAGCAGCAGTAAGGGTATTAGTAGTAGCAGAAGATGCATTAATAGTAGTTGAAATAGTAGTAGGAGGAGAATTAGTAGTAGATGTAGGAGTTAGAGTAATAGTAGTAGTAGTAATATAAGTAGCAGTAGCTGCAGAAGTAATCATAGTAGTAGTGGCTGTAGCAGTTGTAAAAGTAATAGTAGTAGCTATAGTTGCGATAGTAGTGGTAGCAGTAGTAGCAACAACAACAATAGTAGTAGTAGTACTAGGAGTTATAGTAGGAGAAGCAATAGTAGTAGTAGCAGTAGTTGTAGCAGCAATAGTAGCAGTAGTAGTAGGAGCTATAGTAGGAGAAGCAGTAGCAGTGGCAGTAGTAGGTGTAATAGCAATAGTAGCAATAGTAGCATTCGTATCAGTAGTAATAGTAGTAAGTATTGTAGTAGTAGCAACAATTGTAGTAGTAGGAGTTGCAGTAGTAGTAGTAGTAGTAGTAGGAGTAGTAGTAGTTGTAGTAGTAGTAGTAGTAGATGTTGTTCTTGTACTAGTAGAAGAAGCAGCAGTTATAGTAGTAGTAGAAGTAATACTAATAGCAGTAGAGCTGTAGTTGTAGTAGTGGTAGTTGTAGTAGTATTTGTTGCAATAGAAGTAGTAGAAGTTGTAGTAGTCACAGTAGTAGTAGTTGTAGTAGTAGATGTAGTAGCTGTTGAAGTAGTAGTAAAAGCAGTTGTAGTGGTAGTAGTAGCTATTGTAGCAACAATAGTAGTAGTAGTTGCACTAGTAGTATGAGTAGTACTAGTAGCAATAGCTGTAGGCATAGTAGTTGTAATGGTAGTAGTAGTAATATTATCAAAAGTAATAGTAGTTGTAGTTGTTGTTGTTGTAGTAGTAGTAGTCATAGTTATAACAAAAGTAGTAGTAGTTGTATTAGTCTTAGTAGTAGTTGTTGTTGTTGTAGCAGAAGGAGTAGTGGTAGTATTAGTAGCAGTAGTAGTTGTTGTTTTTTTTTGTTGAAGTTGTACTATTAGATAGAATAAGAGTAGAAGTAGCAGTTGTAGCAGTAGTTGTCATTTTACTAGTAGTGGTTGTTGTTGTTGTAGTAAAAGTAGCAGTAGCAGTTGCAGAAGTAGTAGCAGCCGTTGTTGTTGTAGTATTAGTAGCAAAAGCAGCAGTAGTAGAAGTAGTAGTAGTAATAGTTGTAGCAGTAGTGGCAGCAGTTGCAGTTGTAGTAGTTGTAGTAATTGCAGCAACAGTAACCGTAGTAGCAGTAGTCCCATAGTAGCAACCATAGCTATAGTAGCAGTAATAGTAGTAGAAGTACTAGTACTGCTAGTAGTATTAGAAGTAGTAGTTATAGTAGCAATACCAGTAGTAGCAGTAGTTGTTGTAGCTGCAGTTGTATTAGTCTAAGGAAAAGTGGTTATAGCAGTAGCAGTAATTATAATATGAAAAGTAGTTATAGTAACAGTAGTCATAGTAGTAGTAGTACTATCAGTAATAGCAGCAGCAGCAGCAGTAGTAGTACTAGCCATTGTATTTGCAGTAGTAGTTGTTGTAGTAGCGACAATAGAAGCACTAGTAGAAGTAGTTGCGACAACAATAATATTAGCAGTAGCAGTAGTAGTAGTAGCAATGGTAGTAGTAGTTGTAGTAGTCGTAGTAATCGAAGCAATTCTAGAAGTAGTACCATTAGTAGCACTAGTTGTAATAGTAGTCATAGTAGTAGTAGTAGTTGTGTTAGTAGTGACAGTAGTAGCAGTGGCAGTAGTAGTTGCTGTATTAGTACTAGTAGCAGCAGTAGTAGTAGTAGTAGTAGTAGTAGTATTAGTAATAGTAGTAGTAGTTGCAGTAGTAGCAGTGGTGGTAGTCGAAGTAGTAGCAGTAGCTATTGTAGTAGTAGTAGCAACAGTAGTAGCAGTAGCAGAAGTAGTAGTAGTAGTAGTAGGTGCAGTAGTAGCAGTTGTTGTATCAGGAGTAATTGGAGTAGCAATAGCAGTAGTAGGAGTAATAGTAGTTGCCATAGTAGCAGTAGAAGTTGTAGTAGCAGCAGTAGTATTAGCTAGAGTAGCATAAGTAATAGTAGCAGAAGTTGTAGCAGCAGTAATAGTAGTTGGAAAAGTAGTTATCGTAGCAGTAGTCAAAGTAGTAGTTGTAGTAATATTAGTAATATCCGGAGTACCAGTAGTAGTACCAATAGTAGTAGTAGCAGCTGTAGCAACAATTGTAGTAGTAGACATAGTAGCGGCAACAATAGCAGTAGTTGCAACAGTTGCGGCAACAGTTGCAGTAGTAGTAGCAAAGTAGTAGCAGTAGTAGCAGAAGTAGTTGTAGAAGTAGTACTATTAGTAGTAGAAGTAGTAGTAGTAGTAGTAGCAATAGTAGTAGTCGTAGTAGCAATAGTTATAGTAGTAGTAGCCATAGTAGTAGTAGTAGTAGAAGCTGTAGCAGTAGTAGCAGTAGTAGTAGTACTTGTAGCAGTTGTACCAGTTGCAGTAGTAGGAGAAGTTGTTGGTATAGCAGTCATAGTAGCAGTAGTAGTAGTAGACGTTCCAGTCGTAGTAGCAGCAACATTAGCAGTAGTAGCAATACAAGTAGTTGATGTGCCAGTAGCAGTAGTAGCAACAATAATAGTAGTAGTAGTAGCAGAGTAGTAGTAGCAGTAGTAGCAGCAGCAGCAGTAGTAGTACTATAACTAGTAGTAGTTGTAGCAGTTATAGCAGTAGAAGCAGTAGTCGTTGTAGGAGAAGTAGTGGTAGTTGTTGTTGTTGTATTTGTAGGAGGAGTAGTAGTAGTAGTAGTAGCACTAGAAGTAGTTGCAGTTGTAGTAGTAGTTGTTGTAGTAGTAGTGGTAGCCGTAGTAGCAGCAGCAGCAGCAGTAGTAGTGGGAGTAGCCGTCATAGTAGTGGTAGCAGTAGTAGCCGTTGTAGTAGTGGTAGAAGTAGTAGTTGTCATAGTAGTAGTAGTTGTAGCAATTATAGAAGTAGTAGTAGTAGTAGAGGTACTAGTAGTAGTAGCAGCAGTAGCATTAGTAGTTGTCATAGTCGAAGTAGTAGTAGTAGTAGTCACTGCAACATTAGTAGTAGTAGTAACAGTCGTAGAAATAGTAACAATAGTAGTTGCAATAGAAGCTGTAGAATTAATAGTAGTAGTAGTAGTAGCATTATTAGTAGTACTAGAAGTAGCAGTAGTAGGAGAATTTGTCATAGTAGAAGTAGGAGTAGTAGTAATAATAGTAGTAGCTATATTAGTAGTATTAGTAGCAATAGTAGAAGCAGTAGTAGTGGTAGTAGGAGTTGTAGCAATAGCCGTAGTTCAGTGGTAGCAGTAATAGTAATAGCTATATTAGTGGTAGGAGTGGTTGTTGTTGTTGTTATAGTAGTAGGAGCCAAAGTAGGATTAGTAGTAGCAGTAGTAGTAGTAGTAGTATAGCAGTAATAGTGGTAGTAGCAGTGTAGCAATAGCAATAATAGTAAGTATAGTATTAATAATATTAGTAGTAGTAATATGAGTGGTAATAGTAGACGTAGAAGAAGTTGTTGCTGTTGTGATAGTAGTAGCTGTAGTAGTAGTAATAGTTGTAGTAGTAGAGCAGCAGTAAAAGCTGTAGCAGTAGTAGTAGTGCTAGTACTAGTAGCAAAAGAACAATAGTAGTATTAGTGGTAGTTGCTGTAGGAGCATTTGTGCTAGTAGTAGTAGAGGTTGTAGAAGTAGGAGTAGTAGTTGTACTAGCAGTTGCAGTAGTAGCAAGCCAAGTAATAGGAATAGCAATAGTACTAGGAGTAGTAGTAGTAGCAATAGTAGTCATAGTAGTGGTAGTTGTTTTTGTAGTAGTTGTTAGAGTAGCAGTCATTGTGGTTGTAGTAGTTGTAGTAGCAGTTGCAGTGAAAGTTGTAGTTGCAGAAGTAGTCACAGTACTTGTAGTAGTGGTAGTAGTTGTAGTAGTGATAGCAGAAGCGGTTGTAACTATAGTTGCAGGAGTAACAATAGTAGCAGTGGTAATAGCAATAGTAGTAGCACTCATAGTAGTAGTAGTAGTGGTGGTGGTGGTGGTGGTCATTATTGTACTAGTTGTGTTGGAAGTAGTAGTAGAAGCTATCACAACAGTAGTAATAGTAGTAGTAGCAGTAGTAGCATCAGTACTAGTAGAATGAGCAGCAACAACACTAGTAGTAGTAGAAGTCGCAGTGGTAGTGGTAGTATTCGCTGTTGTCACAGTAGTAGCAGTAATAGCGATGGTTGCAAGAGTAGTAATTGTAACAATAGCTGTAGTATTCATTGTAGTATTAGTAGTTGTAGCCGAAGTAGTAGAAGTAGTAGTAGTAGAATGTGAAGTAGAGTAGTTGTTGTAGTAGCAGTAATAGTAGTAGTAGTAGTAGCAGAAGTAGAAGTAGTAGTAGTCATAGTAGTAGAAGTAATGGTTGTGAGAGTAGTAGTAGTTGTATTAGTGGTGGTGGTGGTAGTAGTAGTAGTAGTTGTTGTACTAGTAGTAGTCATAGTAGTAGTAATATTATTGGTAGTAGCCAGACTAGTAGAAGTAGTAGTAGTTGTTGTTGTATTTGCAATGGTAGTAGAAATTGTGGTAGTTGTTGTAGTAGTAGTAGCACTAGTAGCAGTAGTAGTAGATTGGCTGTTGTAGTAGTAGTAGTAGTAGTAGCAACAATAGTATTTGTACTAATAGCAAAAGCGGCAGTAGTAGGAGAAGAAGTAGTAGTAGCCACAATAGCGGTATTAGTGGCAGTAGTGGCAATAGTTGTGGCAGTATTAGTAGTAGCTGCAGTAGGTGAAGTAGTAGTAGTAGCAGTAGTAGCATTAGTTGTAGTAGTTACCACTGTTGCAGCAGTAGTAGTAGTTGAAGTAGCGATAGTAGTAGTGGTAGTTGAACTAGTAGCAGTAGTAGCAATAGTAGTATTGGAGTAGTAGTAGTAGTAGAATTAGTAGTAGTAGTAGTAGAAGAAGTAGTAGTAGTAGTAGCATTACTAGTAGTAGTAGTAGTAGTAGTAGTAGTAGTAGTAGTAGTAGTAGTAGTAGTATAAGAAGTAGTAGTAGTAGTATAAGAAGTAGTAGTAGTCCCAGTAGTTGGAGTAGGAATAGGAGTGGTAGCAAAAGTAGTAGTAGAAGTAGTAGTGGTAGTAGTATTAGTTGTAGGAGTAGGAGTAGAAGTAGTAGTAGTAGTAGTAACAGCAGCAGCAGTAGCAATAGCAGTTGAGGTTGTAGTAGTTATAGCACTAGCAGCAACAGTAGAAGCAGCAGCTGTGGTTTTAGGAGAAGATGCCGCATTGGTAGTAGCAATAGTAGTATTAGTAGCAGTTGTAGTAGTAGCAGCAGTAGTTATTATAGTAGCAGTTGTAGTAGTCGCAACAGTAGTTATTGTAGTAGAAGTTGTAGTTGTAGAAGTAGCAGTAGGATAAGCAATAGTAGTAGCAGCTGCAGTAGAAGTACTAGTAGTAGTAGCAGCAGTCACAATGGTTGTAGTAGTGGTACTAGTACTTATAGTTGTAGTAACAAAAATAGTAGTAGTAGCAGCAGTAGTAGTTGTTGTTGTTGTGGTAGTAGTCGTCGCAGTAGGAGCAGCAGTGGTTGTAGTCGAAGTAGCAGCAGTGGTAGTAGTAGTTATTGTTGTATTAGTTGTGTTGTTAGTAGCAGTTGTAGCAGTCCAAACAGTAGTAGTAACAATAATAGTAGCAGTAGTAGCAGCAGTAGTAGCTGTGGTAGTAGTGGCAGTGGTCACAGTAGTAGCTGTAGTAGCGATTGTAGCAGCAGCAGTAGTAGCAATAGTAGTAGTAGTATTAATTATAGTAGTAGCAACAGTAGTCATAATTGTAGAAGTAGTAGTAGTAGTAGGTGTAGTAGCAGTTGTTGTTGTAGAAGTAGGAGTAGTAGCAGTAGTAGCAGTAGTTATAGTAGTTGTAGTGTTAGTAGTAGCAGTTGTTGTTGTTGTTGTAATAGTAGTAGTAGTAGTAGTAGCAGCAGTCGTAGTAGTAGTACTAGTAGTGGCCATTGTACCAATAGTAGTAGTAGTAGTAGCAGTCGTAGTAGTAGCAGTTGGAATAGTAGTAGTAGTAGTAGTAGTAGTAGCAGTAGTAAGAGTAGTAATAGTAGCAGACGCTGCATTAGTAGTAGCAGAAGTACTAGTTGTAGGAGAATTAGTAGGAGTAGAAGTAGAACTACAATTAATAGTAGTAGTTGTAATATTAATAGCAGTAGTTGCAGTAGCAGCAGTAGGAGTAGTGGCAATAGTAGTTGTAGTAGAAGCCGTAGTAGCAATTGTAGTAGTAATTATAGTATCTATAGTAATGATAGTTGTAGCTGTTGTTGTAGTAGTTGTTGTTGTAGGAGCTATAGTAGGAATAGTTGTAGCAATAATAGCAGTAGCAGTAGTAGCAGTAGTAGCTGTAGCAGTAGTAGCAATAGTACTAAGTATAGTAGTAGTAGTAGCAGCAGCAGCAGCAGTAGGATTGGCATAGTAGCAACAGTAGTAGGGGTAGTAGTAGTAGTACTTGTTGTGATTGATGTTGCAATTGTAGCGGTAGTAGTAGTAGTAATAGCAGTGGAAGTGGCGCAACCGTAGGAATAGTAATAGTTTTTGTAGTAGTGGAAGTAATACTAGTCGCAATAGAGTTGTAGTAGTAGTTGTCATAGTCACAGAAGTAGTAGTTGCGGTAGAAGTAGTAGAAGTTCTAGTAGTAGCAATTGCAGTAGTAGTGGTAGTAAGTGAAGTAATAGTAGTAGTAGTACAAAGTGTAGTAATAGTAGTAATAGTAGTAGTAGTTGTGGTAGTTGTTATTGTTGTCGTAGTAGTGTAGAAGTAGTACTAGTAGTAGTCATAGTAGTAGAAGTAGTCGTAGTAGTAGTAATAGTAGTAGAAGTAAGAATAGTAGCAGTAGCAATAGTTGTTGTAGTAGTAGTAGCAGTAGCAGTAGTGATATGAGAAGTAGTTGGAGTAGCAAAAGCAGCAGGAGTAGTAGTAGCCATAGTAGCAGTAGCAGTAGTAGTAGCAGTTCTAGGAGTAGCAGCAGTAGTAATAGTAGTAGTAGTAGTAGGAATACTAGCAGTAGCAATAGTTGTAGCTGTAGTAGCAGTAGTAGAAATAGTACTAGTTGCCACAGTAGTAGTTGTAGTAGTGTAGTAGTTGTTGTTGTTGTAGGAGTAACAATAGTAGTAGTTGTTGTTGTAGTACTTGCTGTAGTAGTGGTTGTAGTAGTTGCAGTAGTAGCAATAGCAAAAGTAGTAGCAGTGTGAGAAGAATAGCAGCTCTATCGATGGCTATAGTAGTAGCAGTAGAGGTAGTATTAGTACTAGCAGAAGTAGAACTAGTAGCAGTAGTGGTAGTAATAGGAGTACTAGCAGCAGTAGTTGTTGTTGTTGTTGTTGTTGTAGTAGCAATAGTAGTAATGGCAGTGGTTGTAGTAGTAATAATATTAGCAATAGTAGTAGTAGTCGCAGTAGTTGTAGAAGTAGCATTAGTAGTAACAGTGGTGGTAGTAGTAGTAGTTGTTGTTGTAGTAGCAATAGTAGCTGCAGTAGTATTTGTAGTAGTTGAAGTGGTATGAGAAGTAGCAGTAGTAGTGGTAGCAGTAGAAGAATTAGTTGTGGCAACAATAACCATAGTAGTTGCTATAGTAGCAGCGGAAGTAGTAGCAGTAGTAGGAGCAGTAGTAGAATTGGTTCTAGTAGTGTTGTAGTAGTAGTAGTAGTAGGATTAGTAATAGTAGCAGTAGTAGTCGCTGTAGTAGCAGTAGTAGTTGTAGACATAGCAGTAGTTGTAATAGTAGTGGGAGTAGCAAGAGAAGTAGTAGAAGTAGCAATAGCCGTAGTAGTACAAGTAGTAGTAGCAATTGGAGTAGTAGTACTAGCAGAAGTAGTAGTAGTGGTAGGATTACAAGGTGGCGGTGGAGGAGTCACGATAATAGTAGTAGTAGGAGAAGTAGCAATAGTTGTAGAAGTAGTTGTAGTAGTGGCGGTGGTAGTAGCAGTAGTTGTAGTAGTAGCAGTAGTAGTAGTGGTAGCAGAAGTGGTAAAAGTGGAAGTAGTTGCAGTAGTAGCAACATCCGTAGAAGTGGTAATAGTAGTTGTAGTTGTAGTAGTAGTAGCAGCTGTAGTAGATGTAGAAGTAGTAATAACATTTGCTGTAGTAGTAGTAGAAGCAGTGGGAATCTCAGATGTAGCAGTTGGAGTAGGAGTAGCACAATAGTCGTAGTAGCAATTATTATAGTAGCAGTAGTTATAGTAGTAGTATTAGATATAGTAGTGGTGGTAGCAGAAGTTCTAGTAACGGTGGAAGCAGTAGGAATAGTAACCAAACAAGTTGCAGCAGTCGCAATAGTAGCAGTAGCAGTAGCAGTAGGAGCAGTTGCTATAGCGGTAGTTGCAGTAGCAGTAGTACCACTAGAAGTAGCATTAATTGTGGTAGCAATAGTTGAAGTAGTAGTAGTTTAAGTAGCAATGGTAGTAGCAGATGCAATGCTAGTAATTGTTGTATTACTACAAGCAGTAGTAGTAGTTGGAGCTACAGTAGCAATACTAGTAGCCACAATAGTAGTGGGCAAAATAGAAGTGGCTTCTATAGAAGTAGCCATAGTAGAAGTAGCGGTAATAGTAGTAGGAGTAGAAGTAGAAGTACGACAATAGTTGTAGGAATAATAGTAGTAGGATTAGTACTTGTTGTAATAGCAGCAACAGTAGCAGTTGTAGTAGTAGTTGTTGTTATTGTTGTTGTTGTAGCAGTAGTAATGGCAGTTCTAGTAGCAGTAGTAGAAGTAATAGCAGTAGCAGTAGTTGTAGTGGTAGTTGTAGTCGTAGCAGTTGCATTTGTAGTAGTTGTTGTTGTTGTAGTAGTAGTAGTACCGATACAGTAGTAGCAGTAGTAGTTGTAGTAGTAGTAGTAGTAGCAGTAGTAGTAGTTGTAGTAGTTGTAGTAGCAGTAGTAATAGTTGTAGTTGTTGTGGTTGTATTAGTAGTAGTAGTACTAACCGAAGCAATGGCAGAATTAGTAGTAATGGTAGTTATAGTATGAAAAGTAGCTGTAGTTGGAGTAGTAGTAGTAGTAGTAGCAGTATTAGCAGTAGTAGCGGTTGTAGCAGTAGCAGCTGCAGTAGTAGTAGTAGTAACAGCAGTGGTAGTAGTAGTAGTAGTAGTAGCAGCAGCAGTAGTAGTAGTAATATTAGTAGCAGCAACAGCAGCAGCAGCAGTAGTTGTAGTAGCAGTAGTAGGTGTAATAGTAGTCATAGTAGTAGTCGTAGTAGTGCTAGTAGCCATTGGAATAGTAGTAGTAGTGGGAGTATTAGTAGTAGCCATAGTTATAGTTGCAGTACTAGTACTAGAAGTTGTTGTAGCAGTAGTAGTAGCAGTGGTTGCAGTAGAAGCAACAGCAGCAATAGCAATAGTTGCAGCGACAATTGTAGCAGCAACAGCAACAATAGTGGTTTTAACAAGAGCAACACAAAGAATAGTAGTATTAGTAGTAGTAGTAGCAGTAGCTGCAGTTGTGGTAGCAGTAGTAGAAGAAGTTGTTGTCACAGTAGAAGTAGTAGTGGCATCACTAGCAGTACCAACAGTGGTAGAAGCAGTAGTGGAAGTATTAGGTGAAGTAGAAGTTGTAGCAGTAGCTGTAGTAGTAGTAGCAGTAATAGCAGGGAATAGCAATAGTAGTAGTAGGCATAGTAGCAGTAGTAGTTGTTGTAGTAGTAGTAGTAGTAGCAATAGCAGCAACAGAAAAATAGTCATAGTAGCTGCAGCAGTAGTAGTAATAGTAGTAGCAGCAGCAGTAGCGATAGTTGTCATAGTAGTCATAGAAGCAGTAGTTGTACTAGTAGTAGTAGAAGTAGCTATAGTTGTAGCAGCAGCAGTAGTAGCACAAGTTGTAGTAGCGGTCGTAGTAGTTGTAGCAACAATAGTAGCAGCTGTAGTAGTAATAGTTTTATTAGCCGTAGTTATTCTTGCTGCAGCAGTCATTGTAGTAGCATATTTGCTGGAGTAGCCGTAGTATATATAGTAGCAATAGAAGCAGCAATAGCAGTAGTAGTAGTGGTACAAGTAGAAGTAGTAGTACTAGCTTTAGTAGTACTAGTGGTAGTAATAGTAATAGCAACAGTCATTCAACTAGAAGTAGAAGCAACAACAGTAGTAGTAGTGGTACCAATAGTAGGAGTAGCATTAGTAGTAGAGGTAGTAGTAGTAGCTTTAATAGCAGCTGTACTAGGAGTTGTAGCAATAGTTGTAGTCGTAGTACTGCAAGTTCCAGTAGTTGTAGTAGTAGTAATAGTAATAGTAGGAGCAGTAGGAGTAGTAGTAGCAGGGAATAGTAATAGTAGTAGTAGGCATAGTAGCAGTAGTAGTTGTTGTAGTAGTAGTAGTAGTAGCAATAGCAGCAACAGAAAAATAGTCATAGTAGCTGCAGCAGTAGTAGTAATAGTAGTAGTAGCAGCAGTAGCGATAGTTGTCATAGTAGTCATAGAAGCAGTAGTAGTACTAGTAGTAGTAGAAGTAGCTATAGTTGTAGCAGCAGCAGTAGTAGCACAAGTTGTAGTAGCGGTCGTAGTAGTTGTAGCAACAATAGTAGCAGCTGTAGTAGTAATAGTTTTATTAGCCGTAGTTATTCTTGCTGCAGCAGTCATTGTAGTAGCATATTTGCTGGAGTAGCCGTAGTATATATAGTAGCAATAGAAGCAGCAATAGCAGTAGTAGTAGTGGTACAAGTAGAAGTAGTAGTACTAGCTTTAGTAGTACTAGTGGTAGTAATAGTAATAGCAACAGTCATTCAACTAGAAGTAGAAGCAACAACAGTAGTAGTAGTGGTACCAATAGTAGGAGTAGCATTAGTAGTAGAGGTAGTAGTAGTAGCTTTAATAGCAGCTGTACTAGGAGTTGTAGCAATAGTTGTAGTCGTAGTACTGCAAGCTCCAGTAGTTGTAGTAGTAGTAATAGTAATAGTAGGAGCAGTAGGAGTAGTAGTAGTAGTAGTAAAAATAGCAGTAGTAGTAGCAACAATCATAACCATAGTAGGAGAAATACTAGTGGTAGGAGTAGCAGAAAAAGTAGCAGTAGTCACAGTTGTAGTTGTAGAAGAAATAATAGTAGTGGCAGTTGTAGTTGTTCTAGTAATAGTAGTAGCAGTTGTTGTAGCAGCAGCATTAGTAGCAGTAGTAGTAGTGGCAGGAGAAGAAGTAGTCATAGCGGCTGTAGTAGTAGTCATAGTAGTTGTAGTAGCTATTATTGTAGTAGTACTAGCAGTTGCAACAGAAGCTGCAATAGTTGTGGCAGCAGCTGTAGTAGTAGCTTGTAGCAATAGTAGTAGCAATAGTAGCTATAGTATAGTTGTAGTCATAGTACTTGCAGTAATAGTAGTTTTAGCAGTAGTAGTGGTTGCAGAAGTAGTCATAGCAGGAGAAATAGTAGTAGTTATAGGAGGAGCAGGACAAGTAGTAGTAGTGGCAGTAGTTAATGCAGTAGTAGTAATAGTAGTAGTAGTACTCGTAGTAGCAATAGTAGCAGTAGCAGTAGTAGCGTCTGTAGTACTAGTAGTAGTACCATTTGCAGCAGTTGCAGAAGTGGCAGTAGTAGTAGGAGTAGCAGAAGTAGAAGTAATAGTAGTAGTAGTAGTAGAAGTAGTAGTAGCAGCAGTAGTAGCAGTGGTTGTAGTTGTGATAATAGTAGTACTAGTAGTACTAGTAGTTGTAGCAGCAGTAGTAGCAATAGTGGCAGTAGTAATAGTAATAGTAGTAAGAGTAGTAGTATTAGAGACAACTGTAGTAGTAGTTGCTACAGTTGTAGTAGTGGTAGTAGTGGAAGTAGCACCAGCAGTTGCAGTTGTAGAATTAGTTGTAGCTGTACTAATCATAGTAGTAGTAGTAGTTGTAGCAGTAACAACAATACTATTACTAGTAGTACAAGTAGGGGTGGTAGAATTAGTAGTAGTTGTTGTTGTAGTAGTAGTACTAGTTGTAGTTGTTGTAGAAGAAGAAGTAGTAGTAGAAGTAGAAGTAGTAGTTTGAGTGGTAGTAGAAGCAGTAGTAGAACTAGTAGTAGTATGAGAACTAGTTGTAGTAGGAGTAGGAGAAGTAGCAAAAGCCATAGTAGTAGCAGTAGAATTAGCATTAGCAGTAGTAGCAATAGTAGTGGTAGTTGTAGTAGTAGTAGAAGCAGCAGCAATAGTAGTAATAGTAGCAGAAGTAGTTGTAGGAATAGTAGCATTAGTCATAATAGCAAAAGCGGTAGTAGTAATAGTAGTAGTTATAGCGGTAGTAGTAGTCGGAGAAGCTATTGCAGTAGTTGTAGTAGTAGTAGCATAAGTAGTAGTAGTAGGAGAAGTAGTAATTGTAGGAAAACTATTAGGAGTAGTAGTAGTATCAGTTCTAGTTGTATTAGTAGTAGCGGCAGCAGTACTAAACTCAGTTGTAGTAGAAGTTGCAGCAGCAGGAGTAGCTGAATCAGAAGTATTAGTCATAATCGTAGTGGCAGTAGTAATATTAGCAGCCATAGTAGCAGTAGTACGAGCAATAGTAATAGTAGTAGTAGCAGTATAATTACTAGTTGTAGAATTAGTAGAATTAGGGGTAGTAGGGGTAGTAGAATTAGTAGTAGTAGTAGTAGTAGTAGTAGTAGAACCAGCAGAAGCAGTAGTAGTTGTCGTAGTTGTAGTAGTAGCAGTAGTAGTCAAAGTTTTAGTAGTATCAGTAGTAGTACTAGTAGCAGGTGTCATAGCAGTAGAAAAAGTAGCAAGCATCATTGTTGTAGTAGCAGTAGTAGCAATAGTGGCAGTAGAAGTAGCAGTAGAATCATCATTAGCAGTAATAGTAGTAGTAGTAGTAGCAGTAGCAGTAGCAGCAGTTGTAACAATAGTTACAGCCGCAGTAGTAGTAGTAGAAGTTGCAGGACTAGTTGTAGTAGTCGTGGAGCAGCAGTAGTAGTAGTAGCAATTATGGTAGTAATTGGAGAATTAGTTGTAGTAACAGTAATAGTAGTAGTAGTCCTAGTAATAGTAGAAATAGTAGTAGTAGTAGTAGGAGCAGTAAAAGTAGTAGTAGTGGCAGTAGTATTCACTAGAGTAGCTGTAGTAGTACTAGAAATATATTAGTTTTTCTAGTAGTGGTTGTAGAGGGAGAAGTAATAGAAGTAGCAGTACCCATAGTCGTAGTCATAGTAGTAGTAGTAATAGTAGCAGCAGCAGCAGTAGTAGTTCTAGCATTAATAGTTGTAGTAGAAGCCGCAGTTGTCGTAGTGGTAGTAGTAGTAGCCATAGCGAAAGTAATAGTAGTAGTAGTAGTTGTTGTTGTTGTTGTTATCGTAGTTGCAGTAGTAGCTATAGTAGCAGTAGTAGTAGTAGTAGAAGTACCAGTAGATGTAGTAGTAATAGTAGAAGTGGTAGTAGCAATAGCAATAGTAGTAGTTGTAGCTGTTGTAGTAGTAGTAGAAGCCACTGTAGTAGTAGTAGTTGGAGTGACAGCTGTAGCAGATGTAGCAGTAGTTGTAGTAGTAGGAGTAGTAGTATTAGTAGTAGCAGAAGTAGCTATAATAGTTGCATCAGTAGTAGTTGCAAAAGTAGCAGTAGTAGTGGTGGCAGTAGTTGTAGTAGTAGCAGTAGTAATAGGAGTAGGAGTAGTTGTAGCAGCAGTAGTGGTAGCAGCAGTAGTAACGGTAGTAGTGATTGGAGTAGTAGCAGTAGTAGTAGTACTTATACTTGTTGTAGTAGCAAATAGTATAGTAGCGGTAGCAGGAGTAGCTGTTGTAGCAAAAGTAATGATATTTGGTGTAGTAGTAGTTGTAGCAGTAGTAGCAATTATAGTAGTAGTAGCAGTAATAGAAGTAGTAGCAGGAGCAGTAGTAGCAGTAGATATTGTAGCAGAAATTGTAATAGTTGTAGTATTAGTATTAGTAGCAGTGTCAGTAGTAGTACTTGTAGTAGTTGCAATATTAGGAGTAGTAGCACCAGTAGTTTAAGCAGTAGTAGCAGTAATTTTAGTAGTTGTAGTAGTAGTAGTAATAGTAGTAGTAGTCACAGAATTAGTAGTCGTAGTGGTTGCTGTTGAATCAACATTAGTAGTACCAGTAGCAGCAGTTGCAATATTAGCAGTTGCAGTAGCAGTAGTAGTAGCCGTAGAAATAGTAGCAACAGTAGTAGCTGTAGTAGTACTAGCAGAAGTAGCAGCAACAGTAGTAGTAGTAGTAGTAGTAGAAGAAGAAGAAGAAGAAGTTGTAGTAGTTGTAGTAGGGAAAGTAGAGCAACAGCAGTACTAGTAGTAGTGGCAACTGTAGTTGCAGTAGTAATAAAAGTAGCAAAAGTTTTTGCAATAGTAGTTCTTGTTGTTGTTGTTGTCGTAGGATTAGCAGTAGCAACAGTAGAAGTAGTTGTCGTAGTAGCCCTAGAAGTAGTAGTAGCTACAAAATTGGCAGTACTAGTACTATTTGTAGCGGTAGAAGTAGTAGTAGCCATAGTAGCAGTAATGGCAGTAGTAGTAGCAGTAGTAGTATTAGCAGTAGCAGCAGTACTAGCAGTATTACTAGCAGTAGAGGTAGTAATAGTTGTAGCAATTGTAGCAGCAGCAGCAGTAGTGTCGTAGCATAGGTAGCAATAGTAGTAGTAGCAGTAATAGCTGTAGTAGCAGCGGTAGCATTAGTAGTTGTAGCAGTAATAGTAGTAGTTGTAATAATTCCATTAATAGTAGCACTAGAAGCAGCAAAAATAGTAGTAGTTGGAGAAGTTGTAATAGTAGTTACAGTAATAGTAGCTGTGGTGGTGGTGGTGGTGGTGGTGGTAGTAGTAGTAGTAGTAGTGGTAGTGGTAGTAGTAGTACCTGTAGTTGCCGTAGGAGAAGGGGTAGTAGTAGTAGCAGTAGTAAGGGTTGTAGTTGTAGTAGTAGTAGTAGTAGTAGTAGTAGTAGTAGTAGTAGCAATAGTAGTAGCAGAAGTGGTAGGCTAGTAGTAATAGCAGTAATAGTAGTAATATTAGTAGTAATAGTATTTGTTGCAGCAGTATTAGTTGTAGCAGTAGTATTAGTAGCTGAAGTTGGTGTTGTTGTAGTATAAGTAGTACTAGTAGTAGTAGTAGCAGTGGTAGTAGTAGTAGTAGTAATAGTCATAGTAGTGGTAGTTGTTGTTGTAGTAGTAGTACATGTAGCAGTAGTAGCAGCAGTTGCAAAAGTAGTAGTAGTAGGAGGAGGAGTAGTAGTAGTAGTTATTATAGTTGGAGGAGTATTCACAATAGTAGCAGCAATAATAGTTGTGGCAATGGTAGTAGTAGTAGTAGCGACAGTAGTAGTCACAGTAGTAGCAGCAATAATCACCGTAGTAGTAGTGGTAGTAGTAGTAGTAGTAGTAGTACGAGTAGGAGTAGTAGCAGCAGTTGCAGAAGTAGTCGTCGAAGTAAGTAGTAGTAGCAGTGATAGCAGTAGTTGTTGTAGTATTGGTAGTATTAGTAGTAGTAGTTGAAGCAGTTGTAGTAGTAGTCGCAATGGTATTTGTAGTGGTATTAATAGTAGTAGCTACAGCAGTAACATCAATAGTTGCTATAGTAGCAGTAGTTCAAGTAGTATTAGCAGCAGCAGCAATAGTAGTATCATTAGTATTAGTAGTAGTAGTAATAGTAGGCAGAAGTAGCAGTACTGGCAGTAGTAGTAGAAGTTATCGTGTAGTAATAATAGTAGTAGTAGTAGTAGGAGTAGTAGTTGAAGCAATAGTAGTACTAGTAGCATTAATGGAAGAAATAACAGTAGTTGCAGCAGCAGTAGTAGCAGTTGCAGTAGCTCTAATTGCAGTAGTAGCAGTAGCCGTAGTAGTAGCTATAATGGTAATTGTAGTAGCATTAGTAGCAAAAGTAGCAGTTGTAGTAGTGGTCGCAGTAGTAGCAGAAGTAGCAGTAGTAGCAATAATTACAATAGTAGTAGAAGTAGTTGTGGTTGTAGCAGTAATAGTTGTAGAAGAAAACATAGTAGTAGTAGAAGTAGTAGCAGCATTAATAGCCATAGTTGCAATACATGTAGTAGCTGTGGTAGTGTTAGCAACAGTAGTATTAGTGGGAGTAGTAGTTGCAGTAGTAGCAAAGGTGGTAGAAGTAGTAGTGGTCGGAGAAGTAGTAGAAGTTGTAGTAGTAGTAGTAGTAGCAGTAGTAGCCGTAGTAGCACTAGTACAGAGGTAGTACTAGTAGTAGCAGCAGCAGTAGCAGTTGTAGTAGTTGTTGTTGTTGTTCTAGTAGCAGTAGTAGCAGTAGTAATTGTAGTGGCAGTCGAAGAAGTGGTAGCGGTAGTAGCTGAAGTAACCATTGTACCAGCATTAGCAGTAATAGCAGATGTAGCTGTAGTAGTAGCAGCGGCAGTGCTAGTAGAAGTAGTAATAGAATTAGAAGCGGTAGTAGTGGTAGTAGTACTAGTAGTAGTAACAATATTAGCAATTGTAGTAGTAGTAGCAACAGTGGTATTAGTTTGAGTAGCGTTAGTAGTAGTAGCAGAAGTTGTAGTAGTGGTAATAGTAGTCGGGGAGGTAGTAGTAATAAAAGTAGCAATAGCAGCAGCAGCAATAGAATTAGTAGTAGTTCTAGTAGTCGTAGTAGTAGCAGCAACAACGGTAGTAATAATAGTAGCAACAACAACTATAGTAGTAGCAGGAATTGTAGCCGCAGATGTAGTAGTAGGAGTAGTAGTAGTATCAGTAATAGTAGTAGTCGGATAGGTAGTAGTGGCAATGGTAGTAGAAGGAGTAGTAGTAGTAGTAGTAGTAGTAGTAGCAACAGCAGTAGTACTAGTAGTAGTAGTAGTATTAGTACTAGCAGTTGTAGCAGCAGCAGCAATAGTACTAGTAGTAGTTGGAGTAGTGGTGGTAGTAGTAGTTGTAGTAATAGTAGTAGTAGTTGTTGTTGTCGTAATAGAACTGGAAGTAGAATAGTAGTAATACTAGTAGTAGCTGTAGTAGCAGTAGCGACAGTAGTATTAGTTGGAGTAGCAGTAGAAGCAATGGCAATAGTTGTAGTAGTGGAAATAGCAGTGGGAAAAGTAGTAGTAAAAGTAGTACTAGCAGATATAGTTGTACTAGTAGTAGTAGTAGTAGTAGTAGTAGTAGTAGTAGTAGTGGTTGTAGTGAAAGTAGTACTAGCTGAAATAGTAGTAAAAGTAGTAGTAGTTGTAGTAGTAGTAATAGTAGTAGTAGTAAAAGTAGTACTAGCAGAAATAGTTGTAGTAGTACAAGTAGTAGTAGTAGTGGTGGTAGTAGTAGTAGTAGCTGCAGCAGCAGCAATTGTAGTAGTAGTTCAAAACCAAGTAATATTGGTAGTCATAGTAGTAGTCATAGTAGTAATAGTTGTAGTAGCAGTAGAAGCAGTAGTAGTAGATGCAATAGTGCTAGTAGTACTAGAAGTAGTAGTAATAGTAGCAGAAATAGTGGAAGCAATAGTAGTAGTAGTAGAAATAGTAGTGGTAGTAGTAGTAGAAGCAGTAGCAGCAGCAGTAGTAGTTGTTGTAGTCGTAGTAGTAGTAGTTGTTGTACTCATAGCAGTAGTGGTAGTAGTATTAGTAGTACTAGTTGAAGTAGGAGAGTAGTAGTTGTTGTGGTAGTAGTAGCTGTAGTAATTGTAGTACTAGTAGCCATAGTAGGAGGTGAAGTAGTAGTTGTACTTGTAATAGTAGTAGTAGTAGTTGCAGTAGTAGTATTAGAAGGAGCAATAGTTGGAGAAGTAGTTGCAGTATCAGTAGCAGTAGTAGTAGTGGCAATAGTTGTGGTAGTAGTAGTAGTACTAGCAGCAGTGGTAGTACTAGAAGCTGTAGTAGTGGAACTAGTGGTAGCAGTATTAGTAGCAGAAGTAGTAAAAGGAGAAGTTGTATTTGAAGCAGTAGCAATAGCAATTGTAGAAGTAGTATTAGCAACATAAATAGTAGTAGTAGTAGTAGTAGCAGTAGTAGTAGTGGTAGCAATAGAAGTTAGAGTTGCGGTAGTTGTAGTAGCAGTAGTAGTAGGAGTAGTAATAGAAATACTAGTAGTCGTAGTTGTAGAAGTTGTAGTGATAGTAGTAGTAGTAGTTGTTGTTGTTCTTGTAGTAGTAGTAGTACTAGTAGTAGTTGCAATAGTAGCAGAATTAGTGGTAGCCGTAGTAGTAGTCATATTAGTAGTAGAAATAACGATAGTAAATGTAGAAGTAGAAGCAGTCGTAGTAGTAGTAGCAGTAGTAGTTGCTGTAGAAGATGTAGTGGTAGCTTTAATAGTAGGAGTATTTGTAGTAGTAGTTATGGTTGTAGCAGTAATAGAAGTAGGAGTAGTAGAAGTAGAAGCAAGTGCTGTAGTAGTAGGAGTAGGAGAAGTAGTTGTAGTTGTAGGAGCAGTAGTGGTAGTAGTAGTAGCAAAAGTAGATGTAGTTGTAGTAGTAGTAGTAGCAGCAACAACAGCAGCAGTAGTAGTAGTCGTAGCAGTAGCAATAGCAGTAGTTGTAGTCAAAGTAGTAGTAGTAGGAGAAGTTGTAGTAGTAGTGGTGGTAGAAATAGTAGTCGTAGTAGTAGTTGTAGTAGTAGTCATAGCAGCAATAGCAGCAGCAACAGTAATAGTAGTAGTAGCAATTGCTGTAGTAGTAGTATTAGTAAAAGTGGTAGTAGTAGTAGTAGTAGCAGTAGTAGTAGTAGCAGTAGTAGCTGTAGTTCCAAATGTAGTAGTAGTGGTTGTTGTTGTTATAGCAGTAGTCATAGTATTAGTAGTAGTAGTAGTGGTTGCAGCCGTAGTAGAAGCAGAAGTAGCAGTATCCGTAGTAGCAACAGAAGTAGTAATAGACATTGTAGTGGGCACAGTATTAGTAGTAGTAGTAGAAGTAGCGGTAGGAGAGTAGTTGTAGTAGTAGTTGAAGAAGTAGAATCTGTTGTAGCACTAGTAGAAGTAGGAGTGGTAGTAATAGTAGGAGTCGTAGTAGCAGTAGCAGCAATATAAGTAAAAGAAGTTGTAGTAGCAATAGTAGTAGGAGTATCAGTAGTAGCAATAGTGTTTGTAGCTGTAGTAGTAGTTGGAGTAGCAGTAGTAGTAGTAGTAGCTGTAGTAGCAGTAATAGTAGCAGTAGTAGCGGTAGTAGTAGTAGTAGAAGTAGTAGTAGCAGTTGGAGTAGTATTAGTAGTAGCAGTAGTAGTACCAGTTGCAGTTGCAGTAGTAGAAGGACCAATAGCAGCAGTAGTAGTAGCCGTAGTAGGAGTTGTTGCAGTAGTAGTAGGAGTACCTGTTGTAGTTGCAGTAGTAGGAGTGGTAGCAGTAGTAGCAATAGTAGTAGTAGTAGTAGTAGTTGTTGTTGTTGTTGTTGTTGTAGTAGTAGTTGTTGTTGTTATTATTGTAGAAGCAGTAGTAGTACCATTAGCAGTAGCAGAAGTAGTAGTAGTAGTAGTTGTAGCAGAATTAATCATAGTAGCTGTATAAGTAGTAGTTGTAGTAGTAGTTGCTGTAGGAGTGGCTGTAGCACTAATAGTGACAAAATTAGCTATAGTGGTTGTAGAAGAAGTAGTAGTAGCATTTGTAATAGGAGTATCAGAAGTAGCAGTTGTGGTTGTCATAGTTGTAGAAGTAGGAGTAAAAGTAGTAGTAGCAAGTGTTGTAGTAGTAGTAGTAGGAGAAGTACTAGTATAAGCTGTAGCAGTAGTAATAGTAGTAGTAGTAGTTGTTGTTGTTGTTGTAGTAGTAGTGGTGGTAGTTGTAGTAGTAGAAGTAGCAATAGTTCTAATAATAGTAGTAGTAGCAGTCATAGCGACCGCAGTAGTAGTAGTCGTAGCAGTAGCAGTAGCAATAGTTGTAGTAGAAGTAGTAGTAGTAGTAGAAATAGTAGTCATAGTAGTAGTAGCAATAGGAGCATAGTAGTAGTAGTGGTAGTAGTAGTGGTAGCAGTATTTGAAATAGTAGGAGAAGGAGTTGTAATTGTAGTAGCAGTAGTACCTGTAGTAGCAGAAGTAGTAGTAGTAGTAGTAGTTTTTGTAGCAGTAATAGTAGTAGTAGTCGTAGCAGCCGTAGAAGTAGTAGAAGTATTGCAGCAATAGTAGTAATAGAAGTTGTGGAAGCAGCTATAACACTAGTAGAAGTAGGAGTGATAGTAATAGTAGGAGAAGTAGTAGCCATAGTAGGAGTAGCAGTAGCAGCAGTAGAAGTAAAAGTAGTTGTAGTAGCAATTGTAGTAGGAGTATCAGTAGTAGCAGAAGTGGTTGTAGTTGTAGTAGTAGTTGTAGTACTAGAAGTGGTAGTCACAGTAATAGTAGCAGTAGTAGTAGAAGTTGGAGTAGTATTAGTAGTAGTAGTAATATCAGTCGTAAAAGGAGTAGTAGCAGTAGTGGAAGGAGCAATAGCAGTAGTAGTAGGAGTAGCAGTTGCAGTTGCAGTTTCGGTAGTAGTAGAAGTATCATTTGTAAAAATAATAGTAGTTGTAGCAGTAGTAGCAGGAGTAGTAGTTGTAAACGTAGGTGTAGGAGTAGAGGAAATAGTAGTAGTTGTTCTAGTCATAGTTGTGGTAGTAGTAGTAGTTGCAGTAGTCATAATAGTAGTAGTAGTAGTAGCGGTAGCAGTTATTGTAGTAGTAGTTATTGTTGTATTAGGAAAAGTTTTATTAGTATTAGTAGAAGTAACAATAGTAGTAGCTGCCATTGCAATTGTAGCAGTGCTAGTGGCAATAGTTGCAACTATTGTAATGGTAGTAGTTGTCGTAGGAGGAAAAGTAGCACTAGTAGTAGTAGCAATAGCTGCTGCTGCAGAAGTAGTTATAGCAGTAGTAGAAGTGAAATTAGTTGTAGCAAAAATAATAGTAGTAGTAGTAGTAGTAATAGTTGTAGCTATAGGAGTAGTAGTTGTAGTAGCAGTAGAAGTTTCAATTGGGGCAGTAGTAGTGATAATAGTAGTGGTAGCAATAGTAGAAGCAGTAGTAGCAGCAACCATAGTAGCAGTAGTAATAGTAGTAGTAGTAGCAGTGGCAGCATGAGTTGTTGTTGTAGTACTCGTAGATGAAGTGCCAGTAGTAATAGTAGTAGCAATAGTAGCTGTAGGAGTAGTAGGATAAGTAGTTGTTTTGGCAATAACAGTAGTAGTAGCAGTACTAGTGGTGGAGCAGTAGAAGTAGTAGCATAGCTAATAGTAGCAGTAGTAGTAGTAGCAATCGTAGTACAAGTAATAGTAGTTGTAGTAGTAGTTAGTTGAAGTATTAGTAGTAGCAGTAATAGTAGTTGTTGTTGTTGTTGTTGTCATAGTAGTAGCAGTAGTAATAATAATAGTAGCAGTAGTTGTAGCAGCAATAGCAGCAACAACAGTAGTAGTATTAGTAGTTGTACTATAGTATAGCACTAGTAGCAGTTGCAAGAGTAGGAGTGGCAATAGTAGCATTAGTCATAGCAATAGTAGCACCAGTATTAGCAGTAGTTGTGGCAGTACTAGTAGTAGTAGCTGTAATAGGGGTAGTAGCAGTAGTAGTAGCAGAAGTAGTAGTAGTAGTAGCAGTAGAACTAGTTGTAGCCGCAGTAATAGTAGCTGCAGCAACGATTGTAGTAGTAGTTCTAGCACTAATAGTAGTAGTAGTGGCAACAGTAGCAGTAATTGTACTAGTAGCAGCAGCAGCAGCAGCAGTAGTAGTAGTTGAAATAGTAGCAGTAATTGTAGTAGTAGCAATAGTGCAACTCTAGCAGTAATTGTAGTAGTAGTAGCAGCAGCAGCAGTAGTAGTAGTAGTTGTAATAGTGGTAGTAGCTATTGTAGTAGTAGTAGTAGCTATAGTAGTAGTAGTAGTAGTAGTAGTAGTAGTAGCAGCAGCAGTAGCTATAGAAGTAGTTGTTGCTTTTGTAGTAGTAGTAGAAGCTGCAGTAGTAGTAGTTGTAGTAGGCGAGGTGGTTGTAGTAGTAGCTGTAGAAGTTGTAATAGTAGTAGGAGTAGTAGTGTTAGTATTGGTAGTAGTAGGAGAAGTAGCTATAATTGCAGCATCTGTAGTAGTTGAAGAAGTAGCAGTAGTAGTAGCAGAAGTAGTAGCAATAGTAGCAGTAGCAGATGTAGTTGTAGTCATAACATCAATAGTTGCCGTAGAAGTTGTAGTAGTATTAATAGTTGGAGCAGTGGTAGTATTACTAGGGGTAACAATAGCGGTAGTAGTAGTAGTATAAGTAATAATAGTAGTAGTAGCTATAGTAGTAGTTGCAGTAGTAACAGTTGTAGTAGTAGTAATAGTAGGAGCGGTAGTTGCAATAGGAGTAACAATAGCGGTAGTCGTAGTAGGAGTAGTAGTAGTAGCAATGGTAGTTGGAGTACCAATAATAGCAGGAGAGGTTGTAGTAGTAGTAGTAGTAGGAGTAACATTGCAATCGCAGGAGCCGTAGAAGTAGTGGTAGTAGTGGTTGAAGTAGTAGGAGCTGGAGTAGAAGTTGTAGTAGTAGCTGTAGCAGTGGGAGTACCAATAGCAGCAGCTGTAGCAGTTCGAGTGTATTAGTAGATGTAGTAGTAGGAGTAGTCATAGTAGTAGGAGTAGCAGTCATAGAAGTAGTAGTAGGAGTAGCAGTTGTAGTAGTAGTAGCTGAAGAAGCAGTAGTTTCAGTAGTAGTAGGAGTATCATTAGTAAAAGTAATCATAGTTGTTGTTGTAGTAGTAGCAGGAGTACTAGTAGTAGTAGCAGTAATAGTAGTAGTAATAGTAGTAGTTGTGGTAGTCATAGTAATTATGTTAGTAGCTGTAGCATTATTAGCAGGAGTAGTTGTAGTAGTATTAGTAGTAGTAGCTGCTAGAGTAGTAGTATTTACAATAGGAGCAATGTTAGTAGTTGTAGTAGTAGTAGTAGAATTAGTAGTCGTAGTAGTAGTAGCAGTTGGAGAAGTCGCTGGAGTCAGAGCAGCAACAGAAGCTTCTGCATTGGTAGTAGTTGTAGTAGTTGTAGTAGTATTATTAGTAGTAAAGGTAGTAGTAGTAGTAATAGTAGTTGTTGTTGTAGTAGTAGTAGTTATAGTAGCAGTAGCAATAGTAGCAGTAGTTGGAGTAGTAGTAGTAGTAGTAGTAATAGTAGTAGCAGTTGTAGCAGTAGTTGCAATATTAGAAATAGCAGTGAAAGTAGCATTTGTAGCTGTAGCAGCAGTAGAAGTACTACTAGTTGTAGCAATTTTGGTAGTTGGGGTAGTAGTAGTTGTTGTGGTTGCAGTCGTAGTAGTAGTAGTAGTAGCAGAAGTAGCAGTAGCAATAGTAATCGCAGCAATTGCAATGGTAGAAGTAGTTGTTGTAGTAGCAGTTGCAGTATTAGTAGTAGTAGTAGTAGACATAGTAGAGCTAGCAGTACTAGTAGTAGTAGTAGTAGAAGCAATAGTAGTAGCAGTTGTCGAAGTTGTAGGAATCGTAATACTAGCAATAGCAGTAGTTGCAACAGTAGTCATAGTAGTAGTAGCTGTAATTGTAGTGGTTGTAATGTTAGTAATAGTAGTTGTTGTAAAAGTAGTAGTAGGACTAATAGTAGGAGGAGAAGTCGTAGTAGTAGTAGTAGCAATAGTAGTATTAGTTTTGATAGTAGTAGTTGTTGTTGTAGTAGTAGTAGAAGTAGCAGTGGTTGTTATAGTAGTCATAGTGGTCGTAGTACTATTGGCATTATTAGTACTTCCAGTATCAATAGCAGCAGTAATCAGAGTTGGAGAAGTTAAAGTAGCAGCAATAGTAGTTGTAGTAGCAGTAGTGGTAGTACTAGCGGGAGTAGTAGTAGAAGTAGTAGTAGGAGGAGGAGGAGGAGGAGGAGGAGGAGGAGGAGGAGGAGTTGTTCTAGTAGTAGTAGTAGCAGTAGCAGCAGCAGCATCAGCAGCAGTAGTAGTGGTAGCCTTAGTAGCAGTCGTGGCAATAGTAGTAGTAGAAGTAGCCGTAGTATTAGTCATAGTAGTGGTGGTAGAAGTTGCAGTAGTAGCAATAGCAGCAGTAGTAGTAGAAGTAGCAGTAGTAGTGGTAGTAGTAGGAGTTATAGTAGTTGTACTAGTAGAAGTATTAGTGGTAATACTAGACATAGCAGAAGTAGTAGCAGCAGCATTAGTTTTAGTAGGATTTGCAGCTGTGCTAGCAGCAATAATAGTTCGAGTAGTAATTGTAGTAGGAGAAGTAGTAGTGGTTGCAAAAGTAGCAGCAGTAGCAGTGGTAGTATCAGTAGCAGTAGTCGCAGAAGTTATAGTAGCAACAGCAATAGTATAAGTAGTAGCAATAGTAGTAGTGGTGGTAATAGTAGTAGTAGTAGTAAAAGTAGTAGTCGCTGTAGTTGTAGTTGTAGTTGTAGCAGTAATAGTAGTGGTATTAGTAGCGGCAGCAGGAGCAGTAGTACAAGCGCAGTGATATTTGTTGTAGAAGCAATAGTAGTAGTAGTAGAAGAAGTAGCCTTAGTTATTGTAGGAGAAGCAATAGTAGTAGTTGTAGAAGAAGTAGCATTAGTCATTGTAGTAGTAATAGCAGCAGTAGTATAAGTAGTAGTAGTAGTTGAAATACTAGTAGTAGTAGTAGTAATAGTACTAGTAGTAGTAGTAGTAGTAGTAGTAGTAGTAGTAGTAGTAGTAGTAGTAGTAGTAGTAGTATCAGCAGTAGTAGTAGTAGCTGTAGTAGCAGTAGTAATGGTCGTTATAGTGTTAGCAATAGTAGTAGCTGAAGTAGTAGTAGTAGGTAAGTAACAGTAGTACCAGCAGTAGTAGTAGCTGTAGTAGTGGTAACTGCTGAAGTAAATGTAGTAGTCGTAGTGGTGGTGGTGGTGGTGGTAGTAGTAGTAGTAGCAGCAGTAGTGGTAGTAGTATTAGTAGTACTAGTTGAAGTAGGAGAGTAGTAGTTGTAGTAGTGGTGGCAGTAGTAGCAATAGTGGTAGTGGTAGTAGCAGTAGTAGTTGGTGTACTAGTTGTCGTAGAAGGAGGTGTAGTAGTACTTATAGTATTAGTAGGAATAGTAGTAGTTGCAGTAGTGGTATTAGAAGTAGTAGTAGTTGGAAAGTCGTTGTAGTATCAATCGCAGTAGTAGTAGTAAGTGTAGTAGTGGTAGTAGTAGTAGTACTAGTAGCAGTAGTAGTTGCAGTAGTATTCACTGTACTAGTAGCAGAAGTAGTGAAAGGAGATGTTGTATTTCAAGTAGTAGCAGTAGTAGTGGCAGTAGTAGTCACTGTACTAGTAGCAGAAGTAGTAAAAGGAGATGTTGTATTTCAAGTAGTAGCAGTAGTAGTTGTAGAAGTAGTATATGCAATAAAAATAGCAATAGTAGTAGTAGTATTGGTTGTAGTAGAAGTCAAAGTTGTAGTAGTTGTAGTAGCAGAAGTAGTAGTAGTAGTATTAGAAATACTACTAGTTGCAGTAATATAAGTTGTAGTTGTAGTAGTTGTTGTTGTTGTTGTTGTAATGGTAGTAGTAGTATGAATAATAGTAGTAGTATTCGTATTAGCAGTAGAAACATCTGTAGTAGCTTTAAAAGTAGTAGCAGTTGTAGTAGTAGTAGCAGTAGTAGTTGTTGTGGCATCAATAGCAACAAAAGTAGCCGTAGTAGTAGTAGAAGAAGCAGTGGTAGTGTTAGTAGTAGGAGTATCAGTAGTAGCAGCTGTGGTTGTCGTAGTAGGAGAAGTAGGCTTACTAGAAGTACTAGAAAGTGTTGTAGGAGTAGGAGAAGGAGAAGTAGTAGTAGTTGGGGTAGTAGTAGTGGTTGTAGTAGTAGCTACAATAGCAGTAGTTGTAGTAGCAGTAGCAGTAGTTGTAATGGAACTAGTAGTAGTCGGAGAAGTTGTAGTAGTAGTAGTAGTAGTAGTAGGTATAGTTGTAGTAGTAGTAGTAGTAGTAGTAGTCGTAGCCGTAGTAGTAGTAGTCATTGTAGTAGTAGTAGTAGCAGTAGCAGTAGTAGTAGTACCAGTAAAGGTAGTAGCATTAGTAGTAGTACTACCAGTAAAAGTAGTAGTAGTAGTAGTAGTAGTAGCAACAGCAACAATAGTAGTTGTAGTTGCAGATGTAGTAGTAGTAGTTGTTGTTGTTGTCGTAGTAGTCATAGTATTCATAGTAGTGCTAGTGGTAGCGATCGTAGTAGTAGCAGAAGAAGTTGCATTAGTAGTGGTGTCAGTAGTAGAAGCAGATTTTGTAATAGCAACAGTAGTAGGCATAGTATTAGTTGTAGTAGTAGAAGTAGGTGAAGGAGAGTAGTAGTAGTAGTAGAATCTATTGTAGCACTAGTAGAAGTGGGAGTGGTAGTAATAGTAGTAGTAGTAGGAGAAGTAGTAGCAGCAATCGATGTATAAGTAGTTTTAGTAGCAGTAGTAGTAGGAGTATCAGTAGTAGCAGTAGTGTTTGTGGAAGTGGTAGTGGTTGGAGGAGGAGGAGGAGGAGTAGTAGTACCAGTAGATGGAGTAATAGTAGCAGTATTAATAGTACTACTACTAGTAGTAGTTGGAGTAGTATCAGTAGTAGTAGTTGTAGTAGTGATTGTAGGTGTAGTTGCAGCAGCAGAAGGTGCAATAGAAGTAGTAGTAGGAGTACCAATTGAATTTGCAGTGGTAGAAGTGGTAGCAGTAGTAGAAGTAGTAGTTGTTGTTGTAGTAATGGCAGTTGTAGTAGTAGCACTACTACTAGCAGCAGCAGCAGCAGCAGTAGCAGTAGTAGTAGTAGTAGGAGGAGTAGTAGTAGTAGTAGTAGAAGAAGTAGTAGTACTAGTAGCAGTAGTAGAAGTTGTAGTAGTAGCAGCGACAGTAGTAGTAGTTGTTGTCATCGCAGTGGTAGCAGCAGCAGTAGTAGCAGTAGTGGTAGAAGTATTAGTTGTAGTAGTTAAACTAGGAGTAGTCATAGTGGTAGAAGTAGTAGCACTAGTAGTTGTAGTAGTAATAGCAGTAGTGGTAGCCATAATAGGAATTGTAGAAGTAGTTGTAGTTTTAGTAGCAATAGTAGTAGTAGAAGTAGTAGTAGTACGACAAGAGGTAGTAGTATCGGTGGCAGTAGTTGTAGTAGCTATAGTAGGGGTAGTAGTCGTAGTATTAGTAGCGGTACTAGTAATAGCATCAGTAGTAATGGAAGTAGTTGTAGCAGTAGTAGTAGCAAGTTGTAAAAGGAGAAGTTGTGTTTCAAGCTACAGTAGTAGTAATTGTAGAAGTAGTAGCAGTAGTAGCAGTTGAAGTCGCAGTTACAGCTAATGTAGTAGTAGAAGTAGTAGTAGTAGTGAAAATACTCATAGTAGTAGTAGTGGTAGTTGTAGTAGTAGTAGTTATAGTAGTAGTAGTAGTAGTAGTAATAGTAGTAGTAGTAGTAATAGTAGTGGTGGTGGTGGTGGTGGTGGTGGTGGTGGTGGTGGTAGTTGCAATAGTAGCAGAAGTTGTGGTTGTAATAGTAGTGGTAGTAGTATTAGTAGCAAAAACAACCGTAGTAGCTGTAGAAATAGTAGATGTAGTAGTAGTAGTTGCAGTAGTAGTGGTTGGAGTACTAATAGCAAAATAATTAGCCATAGTTGTAGTAGAAGAAGTAGTAGCAACGTTATTAGTAGGAGTCCCAGAAGTTACAGCTATGGTTGTCATAGTTGTAGAAGTAGGAGTAGTAATAGTAGTAGTGGCAGGTGCTGTAGTAGCCGTGGTAGGAGAAGTTGTAGTATAAGCAGTAGTGGCAGGTGTTGTAGTAGCATTAGTACTAGTTGGAGGAGGAGTAGTAGTCCTAGTAGCAATCGTAGCAGTTGTAGTAGTAGTTGTTGTTGTTGTATTAGGGAAAGTAGTATTAGTATTAGCAGCAGTAGTAGTAGTAGCAGTTGCCATAGCAACTGTGCCAGTGGTAGTAGCAATGGTAGCAATTGTTGTAATGGTAGCAGTAGTCATAGAAGAGGAGAAGTAGCAGCAGCAGTAGTAGTAGTAGTAGCAGTAGCAAAAGTAGCTGTTACAAAAGTAGTTGCAGTAGTATTAGTAGTAAAACTAGTACTACCAGAAATAGTAGTAGTTGTAGTAGTTGTTGTAGTAATAGTTGTAGGTGGAGGAGTAGTAGTTGTAGTAGTAGTAGAAGTAGCAGGAGGGCCGGTAGTAGCAATAGTAGTAGTAGCAGCAACAGTAGCAGCAGTAGTAGTAGCAGCACTAGTAGCAGTCGCAGTAGTAGTTGTTATAGTAGTACTCGGAGATGGTGTACCGTAAGTAGTAGTAGTTGGAGCAGTAGTAGCAGTAGCAGCTATAGTAACAGTAGGATTAGTAGTAGTAGGAGCAGCAGTAGCAGTCGTATAGTTCTAGCATTAGTAGTGGCAGTAGAAGCCATACTAGTAGAAGTTGTTGTTGTAGCAGCAATAGTAGTAATTGTAGTTGTAGGAGTAGTAATAGCTATAGTAGTAGTAGTAGTAGTAGTTGTTGTTGTTGTTGTAGTAGTAGTGGTGGTGGTAGTAGTGGTAGTGGTAGTAGTGGTAGTAGTAGTAGTACTAGTAGTATTAGTAGATGTTGTGGTAGCAACAGCAGTAGCAGCAGCAGCAGCTGTAGTATTAGTTGTAGTTGTTGGAGTAGTTGTAGTAGTAATAGGTGTGGCAGAAGTAGTAGCTATAGCAGTAGCAGTAGTACTAGTCGTATAGTAGTATTATTAGTAGTAGTAGTAGCAGAAGTAGCCATAATAGTAGCATCAAAAGCAGTGGCAAAAGTAGCAGTAGTAGTGGTAGTAGTAAAGGTAGTAGTTGTAGCAATATTAGGAGTAAGAATTATTGTTGTAGTCGTAGTGGTAGCAACTGTAGTAGCAGTAGTGGTAATAGCAATGGCAGTAGTAGTAGATGTAGTCGTAGTTGTAGAAGCAGCATTAGTAGCATTAGGGGTAGCAGGAGTAGCTGTTGTAGCAGAAGTAATAGTATTAGTCATAGTAGTTGTCGTGGTAGTAGTAGCAATTATAGTAGTAGAAGTAGTAAGAGTAGGAGAACTAGAAGTAGCAGTAGTAGCAGTAGTAGTAGTATCAGCAGCAATAGTAGTAGCGGCACTAGTAGTAGCAGTTGAAGATGTGGGAGCTTAAGTTGTAATAGTTATTGTATTAGTATTAGTAGCAGCATCAATGGTAGTAGTTGTAGTAGTTGCAATATTAGGAGTAGTATTACTACTAGCATAAGAAGTAGTAGCAGCAATTTTAGTAGTTGTAGTAGTTGTAGTTATAGTACCAGCAGTAGCTGAATTTGTTGTTGTTGTTGTTGAATTGGCATTAGTTGTACTAGTAGTATCAGTTGTGGTATTAGTAGTTCCAGCAACAATAGCAGTAGCCGTAGAAATAGTAATACTAGCAGAAGTAGCCGCAGTAGCAATAGTAGTAGTAGTAATAGTAGAAGCAGTAGCAATTTAGAAGCAGTACGAGTTATAGTAGTAGTGGTTGTAGTAGGAGAAGTAGAGCAGCAGCAGTACTAGTAGCAACAGTGGCAATTGGAGTTATGATTGTATTGGAAGTAGTAATAGAGGTAGAAGTAGTTGTAGTAGTAGTAGTAGTTGTTGTTGTTGTTGTAGGAGAAATAGTACTAGCAGTAGTAGAACTAGTTATAGTAGTAGCACTAGTAGTAGTAGTAGTAGCAAAAGTAGCATTAGTAGTACTATCTATAGCAGTAAAAGTAGCAGCAATCATAATAGTATTACTAGTAGCAGTAGTACTAGCAGTATTACTAGCAGTGGAAGTAGCAGTAGTTGCAGCAATTGTAACAGTAGTTGTATTCCTAGTAGTTGTGTCATAGTAGAAGTAGTAGTAGTTGTTGTAGCATTAGTAGCAGTAGTAGTTGCGGTAGCATTAGTCGCTGTAGCAGTCATAGTAGTTGTAGTAATAATTCTATTAATAGTAGCACTAGTAGTAGCAGAAATAGTAGTAGTAGGAGAAGTAGTAGTAGGAGTAGCAGTAATAGCAGTCGTAGTAGTAGTAGTAGTACCTACAGTTGTAGTAGCAGAAGTAGTAGTTGTAGCAGTAGTAGCAATAGTAGTTGTAGTAGTAGTAGTAGTAGCAGCAGCAAGAGTAGAAGCAGAAGTGGTAAAGTAGTAGTTGTAGTAATATTAGTAGTAGTATTTGTTGTAGCAATATTAGTTGAATTAGTAGTATTATTAGCCGAAGTAGTAGTAGTAGTATCAGTAGTAGTAGTAGTAGTAGTAGTAGTAGTAGTAGTAGTAGTAGTAGTAGTAGTAGTAGTAGTAGTAGTAGTAGTACTAGTACTAGTAGGAGTAGTAGTAGTACAAGTAGAAGTAGTAGCCGCAGTTGCAGAAGAAGTAGTTGTAGTAGTAGTAGTAGCAGCAGCAGCAATAGCAGTAGTAGTAGTAGTAGTAGTACTAGTAGGAGTAGTAGTAGTACAAGTAGAAGTAGTAGCCGCAATTTCAGAATAAGTAGTTGTAGTAGTAGCAGCAGCAGCAGTAGTAGCAACAGTAGTAGTAGCAGCAGCGGTAGTAATAGTAGTAGCAACAATAGTAGTTGTAGTTGTAACAGTAGTAACTACAGTAATAGCAGTAAAAGTCGCAGTAGTAGTAGTAGTAGCAGTAGTAGCAGCTGCAGTAGTAGTTGAGAGTACTAGTATAGGTAGTAGTAGTTGCAGCGGTTGGAGAAGAAGTAGAAGTAGTAGTAGTAGTAGTAGTAGTAGTATTAGTAGTAGTAGTAGTAGTAGTTATTGTTGTTATTGCTGTTGTTGTTGTTGTTGTTTCTATTGTAGTAGTAGCAGCAGTTGTAGGAGTAGTAGTAGCAATGGTAATAGTAGTGGTAGTAACAGTAGCCACAACAGCAGTAGCAGCAACAGACATAGTAGTAGTAGAGTTTTAGTTGTATTAGCAGCAACAACGGTAGTAGTACCATTAATATTAGTATTAGTAGTTGGAGAAGTAGCAGTACAAGTTGTAGTAGCGGTAGTTGGAGAGGTACCGGTACAAGCTGTAGTAGTAGTAGTTTTGGTAGCATTAGTAGAAGTTGTTGTGTAGTTGTAGTAGCAGTAGTTGTAACAATAGTAGCATTAGTAGCATTAATGGTAGCGGTAGCAGTAATAGTAGTTATAATAGTAATAGTTGTAGCATTGGTACAGAAGTATCAATTGTAGTTGTGGTAGCAGTAGTAGCTGTAGTGGCCACAGTAGCAAAAGTAGTAGTAGTAACGGTCATTGCAGTAATAGTAGTAGTTGTAGTAGTAGCAGCAGTAATAGTTGTAGAAGAACAAGCAGAAGTATTAATAGACATAGTTGCAATACCAATGGTTGAAGTGCTATTGTTAGCAACATTAGTATTAATGGGAGTAGCAATAGAATTAGTAGTAGAAGAGGTGGTGGCAGTAGTAATAGCATTAGGAGAAGTAGTAGTAGTAGCTGAAGTAGTAGAAGTTGTAGTAGTAGTTATTATTGTAGCAAAAGTAGTAGTAGTAGCGGTTTTTGTAGAAGTACTTGTAGTAGTAGTAGTAGTAGCAACGCAGTAGTTGTTATTGTTGTTGTTGTTGTTCTAGTAGTAGTAGTTGTTGTTGTTGTAGAAGCGGTTGCAGTAGCAGTGGTAATTGTAGTGGCAGTCGAAGAAGTGGTAGCAGTAGTAGTAGAAATAACTATAGTAGCAGCATTAGTAGTAGTATCAGTCATAGCAGTAGTGGAAGCAACAATACTACTAGTAGAAGTACTAACAAAATTAGAAGAAGAAGAAGAAGAAGAAGTAATAGCAGTAGTAGCAACAACTATAGTAGTAGTAGCAGTTGTAGCAGTAGCTGTAGTAATAGTAGTAGTAGTACCATTGGTAGTACCTGTAGCAATAGTAGTATTAGCAATAATAGTAGCAGTAGGAGAGGTAGTAGTGGTATTGGTAGGAGTAGGTGGAGGAGTAGTAGTAGTAGTAGCAGCAGCAGCAGTAGCAGCTGCAGCAGCAATAGCAATAGTAGTGGTAGTAGCAGTAGCAATACTAGCAGTAGTAGCAATAGTGGAAGTAATAGTTGTTGTAGAAGTAGTGATGGCCGATTTAGTAGTAGCAGTAGTAGTTGTTGTTGTTGTTGTAGTAGTACTAGTAGCAGTAGTAGTAGTACTAAGAGTAGTAGTTGTAGTATAGTAGTCAGTGTAGTAGTCGTAGTAGCAGTTGCAGTAGTAGTAGCAATAGCAGAAGTAGTAGTAGTTGTAGCAGCAGCAGCAGTAGTAGTAGCATTAGTAGCAAACGTAGTAGTAACCATTGCAGCACTAGTAGTAGTAATAGTTGTAGTTGTAGTGGTAGTAGTTGTCATGGTAGAAGGAGAAGAAGTAGTTGTAGTTGCAGCAATGGTAGTACTAGCATTAGTTGTAGTAGTAGTCGTAGTAGTATTAGTAGTTGTTGTAGTTGCAGTAGTATTAGGAGGTGGAGAAGTAGAAGTTGAAGTTGTAGTAGTAGTAGCAGCAACAATAATTTTAGTAGTAGAAGTTGAAGTAAAAGTAGCAGTAGTAGCAGAAGGAGCAGTAGTTGTAGTAGGAGTAGTAATAGAAGCAGTAGTAGTAGAAGTAGTAGCAGAAGCAGTAGTAGTAGCAATGGCAGTCGTACCATCCGTAGTAGTAGTAGAAGTAGTAGTAGTAGCAGTAGTAGTAATAGCATTAATAGTTGCCACAAAAGTAGTAGCAGTAGTAGCAACAGCAACAATAGTAGTAGTAGCTGTAGGAGTTGTAGCAATAGAAGTAGTAGTTGTTGTAGTAGTAATATTATGAGCAACAGTAGTAGTAGTAGTTTAAAAATAACAGTAATAGCAGTAGAAGTAGTAGTAGAAGAAGTAGTAGTTGGAGTATTAGTAGTAGCAGTAGAAGTAGTAGTGGTTGCATTAGTAGAAGTATCAGGAGCAGGAGTAGTAGTTATAGCAGTAGCTGTAGCAATGAGAGAACTAGTAGTAGTAGTAGTACTTGGAGCGACATTAGTAGAAGTAGTACTAGCAGTTGTTGTTGTAGTAGTTATTGTAGGAGCTATAGTAGAAGTACTAGGAGTAGTTGTTGTAGTAGTAGAGCTGAAGTAGCAGTAGTTGCAGTAGTAATAGAGTATCAGTAGTAAAAATAATAGTAGTTTTAGTAGTAATAGTTGCTGGAGTACAAGTAGTAGTAGTCGCCGAAGTACTGGAAGTAATCATAGCGGCTGTAGTAGTAGTAGGAGTAGTTGCAGAAGTAGCAGGAGCAGTAGTAGTAATTGTAGTAGTATCAAAAGCATTAGTAGTATGAGTAATAGTTGTAGTAGCAATTGCAAAAGGAGTAGTAGTTGTTGTTACAGTAGTAGTAGAAGTAGTAGTAGTAGAAGTATTAGTAGAAGTAGTAGTAGTTGTTGTAGTAGTCGTAGTAGTTGGACAAGTCGCTGTAGTAGAAGTAGTGTAGCAGTAGTAGTACTACCAATAGCAGTTGTACTCACAATAGGAGTAGTCGTAGTAGTAGTAGCGGTTGTACTTGTTGTAGAAGAAGTTTTAGTAGTTGCAGTAGTCGTAATAGTGGTAGTAGCAGCAGCGGCAGATGTAGTAGTAGTAATAAGAGTAGTAGAAGTAATAGTAGTAACAATAGTAGTAGTAACAGTAGTAGTAGTAGTAGCAGTAGCAGCTGTAGTAGTTGTAGTAGCAGTAGCAGCAGTAGTTGTTGTAGTAGTAGTAGAAGCAGCAGCAGTAGCATCAGTTGTATTAGTAGCCGTAGTAGTAGTAGTGGTTATTGTCATTGTAGTAGAAGTAGCAAAAGTAGAAGAAGTAGTAATAATAGTTGTAATAGTAGTAGTAGCAGTAGCAGCAGCAGCAGTAGTAGTAGTAAGAGGAGTAATAGAAGTAGTAGTAGAAGCAGAAGGAGTAGTAGCAGTAATAGCAGTACTAGTAGTTGTAGAAGTATTAGTATTAGTAGTAGTAGTAGTAGTAGTAGTTGTTGTTGTTGTTGTTGTTGTTGTTGTTGTTGTTGTTGTTGTAGTAGTAGTAGTAGTAGTTGGAGTAAGAGTTGCTGTAAGAATAGATGTTGGAGAAGGAGTAGTACTAGATGTAGTAGTAGGAGTAGTAGTAGCTCCAGTAGTAATAGGAGCAGCCGTAGTAGTAGGAGCAGTAGTAGCAGCAGTAGTAGCAACAGTAGCTGTAATAGTAGTAGTTAATAGTAGTAGCAATAGTTGCAGGAGAAGTAGTAGAAGTAGTAGCAGTAGCAGAAGTAGTCATCGTCATAGTAGTAGTAGCGTTAGCAACAGTAGACGTCATAGTAGTAGTAGCAGTACTTGTAGTGGCAGTAGCAGTAGTTGTAGCAATAGTAGTAGCAGAAGTAGTAGTAGTCGTAGTATTTGTAGTAGTAGTAGTACTGTTAGTATTAGCGGTAGTGCTAGTAATAGTTGTATTGCAGTAGTAGTATTAGTTGTAGTTTTTATAGTAGCAAAAGTAGTAGTTATGGTAGTAGTATTAGTAGTAGTCGGAGTAGGAGTAGGAGTAGTAGTAGTAGGAGTAGTAGTAGAAGTAGCAGTAGTAGGAAAAGCTGCAGTAGTGGTAGTCATAGCAAAAGTGGCAAAAGTTGGAGCTGTAGTAGTAGTAGCAGTAGTAGTTGTTTTATAGTAATAGTAGTAGAAGCAGATACAGTAGTAGTGATAGTTGCAGTAGTAACAGTAGTGTTCGCTGTACTAGTCTTACCAGTAGTATTAGTAGTAGTAGTAATAGTAGGAGAAGCCGTAGAAGTAGTAGTGGCAGCAGTAGTAGTAGTATCTATTGTAGTAGTCATTGTAGTAGTCATAGTAGTAGCTGTAGTATCCGCGGTGACAGTAGTAGCTGGAGTTGCAGTCGTAGCAGTCGTAGCCGTAGTAGTAGTAGAGCAATAGTAGTAGAATTAGTAGTAGACGAAGTAGTAGTAGTAGTAGTATTAATAGTAGTAGTAGCAGCAATACTAGTTGTAGCATTAGTAGTAGTTGCCCAAGTAGTAGTAGTAGTAGCAGTAGCTGGAGCAGTAGTAGTTGTAGCAGAAATAGTAGCAGTAATAGTAGTAGTATTTTCAGTAGCCGTAATAGTAGTGGAAGTAGTAGCAACAGTAGTAGCACTAGTAGTAGTAGTAGCAATTGTTTTAGTAGTAGGAGTAGTAGCGACAACAATAGCAACAGTAGTAGTCTAGTAGTAGTAATCGCACTAGCAGTAGCAGTAGTAGCTATCGTAGTAACAACAATAGTAGCAATAGCAATAGTAGTAGTCATTGTAATAGAAATAGTAGTAGTTGCAATAGTAGTAGCAGAAGTGGTATTAGTAGGAGAAGCAACATTAGTTGTACTAGTAGCCATAGTACTAGTTGGCACAATAGTAGTAACAACTGTAGCATCAATAGTAGTAGTAGTAGTAGCAGTTGCAGTTGCAGCTGTAGCAGCAGTAGCAGTAAAAGTAGTAGTAGTAGTAGTAAAAGTAGTAGTCGCAATAGTTACGGTTGTAGTAGTTGTAGTATTAGGGGTAGAAGTAGAAATAATCGGAGTAGTACTAGCCGTAGTAGTAGCAGCAGTAGTAGTCATAGTAGTAGTTGCAGTAGAACTACTAGTAGCAATAGTAGTAGCAATTGAAGTAGAAGTAGTAGTAGTAGTAGTTGTTGTTGTTGTTGTTCTAGTAGTAGTAGTAGTCGTAGTAGTAGTGGTAGAAGAGGGAGTAGTAGTAGGAATAGGTGTAGGAGATGGAACAGTAGTAGTAGTAGTTATACTAGTAGTAGTTGTAGTAGTTGTAATAGTCATATTGGCAGTAGTAGTAGGAGCAGTAGCAGCGATAGTAACTATCATAGTAGTAGTACAAGCAGTCAGAGTAGTAGTCATAGTAATATTTGTAGAAGTAGAAGTAGTTGTTGTACAAGGACGAGGAGTATTGCCCATAGTAGTAGTAGCAGTAGTAGTAGCAATAGTAGTATAGTAGTAGTACTATTAGTAATAGCACAAGCAGCAGTAGTAGTAATATTCGTAGTAGTTGGAATTGTAGAAGAAGCAGTTGGTGTATCGATAGTGGTAGCAGTAGTTGTAGTAGTAGTAGTACTAGCAATTGCAGTAGGAGTAGTAGTAGTAGTAGTAGTAGTTGGAGGAGTAGTAGTAGCTGCAGTAGTACCAATAGTTACTATAGTAGTAGTTGCAATAGTAGCAGTCGTAGTAGTAGTGGTGATGGTAGTAGTAATAGTGGTAGTAGCAATAGTAGTGGTAGTAGCAATAGTAGTAGTAGTAGTAGTAGTGGTAGTAGCAATAGTAGTAGTAGTAGTAGAAGTAGTTGTAGTAGGAATAGTGGTAGTAGTGTTAGTATTAGTAGTAGTAGTACGAATAGGAGGAGGAGTAGTAGTAGTAGCAATTGTACTAGTAGTAGTAGTAGTAGTAGTAGTAATAATAATAATAGTAGCAGCAGTAGTAGTCGTAGTAGCAGTAGTGGTAGTGGTAGTAGTAGTATGATCCGCAATAGTTGTTACAGTAGTAGTAGAAGTCATGGAAGTAGTAGGACTAGTTGTAGTAGTAGTAGTAGTAGTAATAGTAGTAGCAGCAGTAGTGGTAGTGGTAGTAGTTGGATGATCCGCAATAGTTGTTATAGTAGTAGTAGAAGTCATGGAAGTAGTAGCACTAGTTGTTGTAGTAGTTGTTGTTGTAAGAGTAGTTGTTGCAATAGTAGTGGTAATAGTTGCAGTAGTAGTAGTATTGGTAGTAGTTGTACTAGTAGTTGTAGTTGTAGGAGGAATTGGAATAGGAGTAGTAGTAGTTGGAGTAGGGCCAGTAGTAGTAGGAGTTGTAGTAGCTGTAGGGGTTGGTGTAGGAGTCATAATAGCAACAGCATTAGTTGTTTTAGTAGCACTAGTAGTTGTGGTGGTGGTGGTACTAGTTGTGGTAATAGTAGTTGTGGCAGTGGCAGCAGCAGCAGCAGCATAAGTAATATTAGTATTAGTGGTAGTAGTAGTTGTTGTTGTACTAATAGTAGTAGTATTAGTAGAAGTAGTAGTAGTAGTAGTTGTTGTTGTTGTTGTTGTTGTAATAGTTGTAGTAGTAGTAGGAGTTGTCGTTGGGTTCATTAGTGGAGATGTTGTTGTCGACAGTAGTGATAGCGCAGCCAATTATCGTTTTGTTCGTTAGGCAGTAGTAGGAGTTGGGGTAGGAGTTGGAATAGAAATTATCGTAGTAGTAGTAGGAGGAGTAGTTGTTGTTGTAGCTTTAGGGGTTGGTGTAGGAGTCGAAATAGCAGCAACAGTAGTTGCTGTAGTAGCACTTGTAGTGGTTGTG
>RXID01011089.1:67500-115000 GCA_005019695.1 Trichopus zeylanicus subsp. travancoricus
AGAAGCAGCATCAGTAATTGTAGTAGTAGTAGTCACAGTAGTAATAGCAGAAGAAGCAGTACCAGAAGTGGCAGTAGTAGTAGTGGAAGTGTAGATGTAGTAGTAGAAGTAGTAGTATTAGCAGTAGTAGTCATAGTAGTAGTGGAAGTGGTGGATGTAGCAGTAGAAGTAGTAGTATTAGCAGTAGTAGTCATAGTAGTAGTGGTCATGGAAGTACTTTTAGTAGTAATTGTAGTAGTGATTTTAGTACTAGCAGCAATAGCAGCAGCAGCAGTAGTAGTAGGGGTTGGAGTAGGTGTGGTAGTAGTAGTATTAGTTGGACTAGTGGTAGTAGTAGTAGTAGAAGTAGTGGTAGTAGTAGTAGTTGGGAGTAGTAGTAGTAGGAGGAGGAGGAGTATTAGTAGCAGCAATAGTACAATATTAATAGGTATAGTAGTAGTTGTTGTTGTAGTATTTGTAGCTGTAGTAATAGCAGTAGTAGAATTAGTAGTAGTAGATGTAGTAGCAGTAGTTGTAGTGGTAGTAATAGGAGTAGTTATATTAGTACCTGTAGTAGTAGCAGAAGTAGGATAGTAGTAGTAGTTGTTCTAGTAGTAGTAGTTGTCATAGTAGTAGTAGCAGTTGCAACAGTAGTAGTAACAGTTGTAGTAGGAGTGGAAGTCGGAGTAATTGTAGCAGAAGTTGTAGTAGTAGTAGGAGTAGTAGGAGTAGAACTAGTAGTAGAAGCAATAGTGGGACTAGGAGTAGGAATAGTAGTTCTCGCAGTAGTAGTAATTGTCGTTGTTGCAGTAGAGTAGTCGGAGTTGTGGTAGTAGTAGTAGCAGTTGCAGTAATAATAGTAGTAGCAGTAGCAATTGTAGCAGAAGTGGTACCTATCATAGTAGTAGTAGGTGTAGTATTTCTAGTAGTACTAGTAGTAGTTGGGGTACTAGTAGCATTAGTAGTAGTTGTTGCAGTAGGAGTAGTAGTAGGAGTAGTGGAAGTATTAGTAGTAGTAGCTGTAATAGTGGCAAAAGTGGAAGTATTAGTAGTAGTTGTAGTAGTAGTAGTAGTAGGAGTAGTAGTAGGAATTGGAGTTGGAGTAGGATTTATAATAGTGGTTGTTGTTGTTGTTGTTGTCGTAGTACTAGTAGTAGTAATAGTAATAGTAGTAGAAGTAATGGTACTAGTAGTAGTAGTAGTAGCAGTTATAGTAGTCGCAGCAGCAGGAGTAGTCGTAGCAGTTGTAGTTGTTGTAGAGGCAGCAGTAATTGTAGTAGCCATAGTAGTAGTAGTAGTAGTAGTAGTAGTAGTAGTAATGGTTGTTTTAGTTGTAGTTGGAGTAGTGGAAGGAGTAGCAGGTCTTGTAGTAATAGTTGTATTAGTAGTAGTAGTAGTAGTAGTAATAGGAGTAGTAGCAGGTGTAGTTGTAATAGTAGTATTAGTAGTAGTATTGGTAGTGGTGTAGTAGCAGTAGTGCTAGTAGTAGTAGTAGTAGTAGTAGTAGTAATAATATTACTGATAGTAGTAGAAGTAATAGAAATAGTGACAGTCGTTGTAGTAGTAGTAGTAGTAAAAACAGCAGCAATGGTAGTCGCAGCAGCTTGAGGTGTAGTAGCAGTAGTAGTAGTAGAGGAGTAGCAGCACTAGTAGGAGTAGTAGTTACAATAGTAGTAGTAGTAGTAACAGCAGCAGAAGTAGCAGTTGCAGCAGTAGGAGGTGCAGTAGCGGTAGTAGTAGTAGAGGAGTAGCAGTACTAGTAAGAGTTGTAGTAGTAGTAGTTGTAGTATTAATAGTTGTTTTTGCAGCAGTTATAACAATAGTACTAGTAATGATAGTAGTATTAGTAGTAGCTGTAGTTCTCATAGTAATAGTAGTAGGTGTATTAGCGGTAATAGTAGTAGTAGTATTAGTAGTAGTAGTGGTAATAGTAGTCGTAGGAGCAACAGCAGCAACAACAGTAGTCGTAGTAGTAGTTGTTGTAGTCATAGTAGTAGTGGTGATACTACTACTAGTAGTAGTAGTAGTAGTTATTGTTGTTGTTGTTGTAGAAGTAGTAGTAGTAGTAGTAGTAATAGCCATGGTAGTAGTAATTGTAGTAATAGCAGTCATAGAAGGAGTAGTAGTTGCAGTAGTGGGAGTGTTAGGAGTAGTAGTAGTAGTAGAAAGAATAGTAGTAGCAAATGTAGTGGTAGTAGTAGCAGTTGCAACGGCTACAGTAGTATTAGTCGTAGTCGTAGTAGTAGTACTAGTACTTGTAGTTGGAGTAATAATACTAGTAGTTGTAGTAATAGTACTAGTGCTAGTAGTTGTAGGAGTAGTAATAGTAGTAGTAGGAGAAGTAGTAGTAGTAGCAGTAGTAGTAGCTGTAGGAGCAGTTGTCGCAGTAGTAGGAGAAGTAGTAGTGATAGCAGTATTTGTAGTAGCAGTATTAAAAGTAGTATCAGAAGTTGTAGCAGTTGCAATATCAGTGGTGTAGTAGTTGTAATAGTAGCAGTAGTAGTAGTTGTTGTAGCAGCAGCAGCAGCAGCAGCAGCAGTAGTAGTAGTAATAGTAGTAGCAGCAATAGCAGTTGTTATAGCAGAAGTAGTAGTAACAACAATAATAGGAGGAGATGTAGTAGTAGTAGATGTTGTTGTTGTTGTTGTAGCAGCAGCAGTAGTAGTAGTAGTAGTATTTGTAGTAGTTGTACTAGTATTAGAAGTTGTAGTAATAGTAGAATTTGTTGTAGCAGTAGTGGTAGTAGCAATAGTAGTAGTAGTAGTAATAATTGTAGTAGAAGTAGCCGTGGTTGCAGTAGCAATTGTTGCAATAGTAGTACTAATGATAGTAGCAGTAGCCATGGTAGTAGTAGCAGTAATAGCAGTAGTATTAGCAGCAGTAGGAGAAGTAGTAGTAGAAGTAGTAGCTGTAGTAGCTATAATAGAAGCAATAGTAGCAGTGGCATTAGAAGTAGTAGCAGTGGTTCTAGTAGCAGTGGCAATAGCAGTAGTAAAAGTGGTAGGAGAGGTAGTTGTAATAGTCATAGTAGTAGTAGCAACAGCAGAATTGCTGCTATTGCCACTTCTCCTACTCCTACTATTATTACTAATACCACTTCTACTACTCTGCTACTATTATTACAACTTTTACACCTATTCCTGCTCTTGCTCCTACTACAGCCACTCCTACTCCTATTGTTGTTGTTGCTGCTATGACAACTTCAACTATTGCTGCTGCTGCTGCTTCTATTGTTGCTACTTCTACTACTACTACTATTACAACTACTAATACTGCTACTACGACTAGTCTTAGTACTATGTCTTACTACTACCAGCACCACAACTACTACTACTATTGCTACTGCTGCTACCGCTGCTATCACTACTACTACATCTGCTACAACAACAACTACTACTACGAATGCTACTAATACTCTACTGCTTCTGCTACCACTAGTAGCACAAATACTAATAAAACTACAGCTACTTCTACGACTACTGCTGCTGCTACAGCTACTACTACTACTACTACTATTGCTGTTACCATTACTACTACAACTACTACCATTACTATAACTACTACAACTGCGACTACTACTATTCCTACTCTTACTCCGACTACTACTACTACTCCTACAACTAGTACTCCTACTACCACTACTACTACAACAACTGCTACTATTACACCTACTCCAACTCATACTACTACTACTACAACAACTAATAATACAAATATTACTACTACTGCTATTACTACTACTACTCCAACTCGTACTAATGTTACTACAATTACCACTACTACTACTACAACAACTACTAATACTACTATTACCACTGCTGCAACTACAACAACTACAACTATAACTATTACTCCTATTGCTACGACTACTACAACTACTTCAACTGATACTACTGCTACAACTACTACACCTACTAGTATTGTTACTACTACAACTGCTATAGCTACTATAACTCCTTTCGGTAGTGCTGCTGCTACAACTATTACTACTCCTATTAAAACCACTACAACTACTACTCCTACTACTACTGCCACTACTACTACTTCTCCTACTTGCACAACTACAACTACTACTTCTCCTTCTACTACTGCTAGTACTACTACTACTACTAACAGTAATACTACTACCACAACTATTCCTGCACCTACTCCTTCTTCTACTACTTCTACTCCTACCACTACTACTACTTATGCAACAACTACCACTACTATTATTAATATTTCTGCTACTAATAGTACTACTATTATTACTGCTGCTACTACTACTACTCCAATTTCTACTACTTCTTCTTCTACTACTACTATTACTACTACTACAAATACTAATTCTAATGCTCCTACTACAACTGCTACTACTAGTACTATTGCTACTACTACTATTCTAACTACTACTACACCTACTACTACTAGCACTATTAACTCTCCTAATACTACTACCACTACTTTTGCTGCACCTATTACAACTACTATTGCTGTAGCTACTACTGCTACAGCTACTACTACTACTACTACTGTTGCTGCTGCTGCTGCTACTACTACTACAACTGGTACTACCAGTACTAGTCCTACTAATACTTCTCAACTACTACAACTAATGCTACTACTACTACTCCAACTTCTACTACTACTACTGCACTTACTACTATTACTTCTGCTACGACTACTACATCAACTACTTCCACTGTGACTACTATAATTGCTACTCCAACTACTACTAATATTACTACTACAACTACTACAACTTCTACCACTACTACTACTACTACCACTGCTACTACTGCTGCTACTACTACCGTTTTAGCTTCTACTACTACTACCACAACTACTTATGCCACTACTACTCCTAGTACTACTTTTGCTATTACTACTATTCCTACTCCTAGAACTACTACTACTTCTCCTACTCCTTTTACTTCTACTACAACTACAACAACAACAACTACTACTACTATTACTTCAACTACTACTTTTACTCCAACTCCTACTACTACTAATACTACTACCAATACTACTACTACTTCTATAGGTATTGCCACTACAACTACTCCAATAACTACTACTACTACTACTACTACTACCAATGCTAGTACTACTCTACTACTACTAGTACTACTGCTACTACAATTACTACTACCACTCATTTAATCACTTCTAATGCTACTACTACTACTTCTACTACTATACCTCCTGCTGCTAATATTAATACTACTATTACTACTACAATTACTACTCCCACTCATACTATCACTTCTAATGCTACTACTACTACTACTACTACAACCACTACTAGTACTACTACTGCTACTACTACTATTGCAGCTACTACTCATATTCCTACTCCTACTACTACTACTACAAATATTATACCTTCTCCCACTCCTACTGCAACAACTACTACTACTCCTCCTCCTCCTCCTCCTACTACTACTCCTCCTCCTCTACTAGTATAACTGCAACTACTAGTACATCTACTACTACTACTACAACTACTATTGCTACTACTGCTAATACTACAATAACTACTACTTCGTGTACTACTACCTCTACTAAAACTACTACAACTACAACTTCTAGTACAACTATTGTTGTTGCTGCAGCTGCTAGAACAACAACAACTACTACTACTAGTCATACTCCTGCTACTGCTACTACTACTACACCTACCACTACTACTACTCCAACTAGTATATCTGCTACTACTGTTGCTCCTACTACTACTATAACGCTACTATTAGTGCTACTACTAGTACTTCTACTACTACTACTACTACTACTACTACTTCTACTACTATTACTTGTACTACTACTACTGCTACTACTGGTGCTACCACCACTACTACTACTATTACTACTGCTGCTGCTACTACTACTAGTGCTAGTGCTACTACTACTACTGCAAATACTACTATTGCTATTACTACTACTACTCCTGCTGCTGCTACTACTACTACGGCTACTACTTATATAACTACTACTTTTACTACCACAACAATTGGTAGTAGTAGTAACACTACTACAACTTCTATTGCTTCTACTACTACAACTTCTATTCTTACTCCTACTACTACAAAAACTACTACTACTACTGCTTCTATTGCTACTGCTATGGCTACTACTACTACTACTACAACTTCTACTATTACGGTTATCGCTGCTTCTAGTGCTAATGCTACTACTACTGCTACTAGACTGCTACCTCTACTACTACTACAACTACTACTAAGACTGCTACAGTTGCTTCGATAACTACCACTGCTAACTTCTACTGCTACTACTTCTACTACTGCTGTTGCTACTACGGCTACTATAGCAACAACTGCTACTACTACAACGAATGTTACAACTACTACTTCTACTGCTACTACTACAACTATGACCACTGCTACTACTATTACTGTGGCTACTTTTGCTACTACTACTATAATAACTACTACCACCACTGCCACTACTGCTATGGCTACTACTACTTCTCCTACCATTACTACTGCGGCTTTTGCTGCAACAGCTTCTACTAATGCTACTGCTGTAACTACCCTTACTACTACTACTACTACTGCTACTACAACATTGACAACTACAATAATAATAATATCTTCTACTACTAGTAAGACAACAACAACTACTACTACTATTGATACTATTACAGCCACTACAGCTACTACTATTAGAGCTACCACTACTGCAACTATTACAACTACTGCTACTCATGCTACTGCTACTTCTCCTACTATTACTACAGGTACTACTACTTATCCTAATACTATTACTACTACTGTTGCTGCTACTTCTCCTACTACTATTGCTACTACTACTACTACTACTACTGCTATGCCTACTACTAATACTTTTCCTACTGCTACGACTACTGCTAAGGGTATAACTACAACTACTATTGCTACAACCACTACTACTACTTCTGCTATAACTATTATTGCTACTAATACTCATACTACTACCACAAATTCTGGTACTGCTACTACTGCTGCTGCTGCAACTACTACTAATACTACTACTGTTACAACTACTGCTACTACTACCACTATTGCTAGTACGGGTACTACTACTACAACAATGACACCAACTACTTCTGCTACTGCTGGTGCTCCTATTGTTGCTCCTGCTATTGGCACTACTACTACTACTATTACTGCTACTACTACTCCAACTAGTACTATTGCTACTACTATTATTGCTACTATACTATTACTACTACTACAAGTGCTGCACCAAGTAGTATTACTACTACAATAATAACAACTACAACTACTGTTACTACTACTACTACGAGTGCTGCTGCTACTTCTACGGCTACTACAACTACTATCACAACAACAACTGCTACTGTTGTTGTTGCTGCTGCTAGTCGACTACTACTACTACTACTAATACTGTAACTATTACTACTTCTATTTCTATTACTGCTACTACTTCTGCTGTTGCTACTACTACTACTACTACAACCTCTGCTACTATTGCTACTGCTACTACTATTACTACTACTTCTGCTACAATTGCTACAGCTATTGCTACGCTGAAACTACTGCAACTACTACTACTATTATTACTACTCCTTCTACTACCACTCCTCCTACTACTACTGCAACTGACTACTACTATTACTACTGCTATTACTACTACTACTACTACTGCTACTACTGGTACTGTTGCAACTACAACGGTTACTACTGCTATTACTACTGCTATTACTACCACTACTGCTACTACTAGTCCTACTACTACTACTACTCCAAGTGCTGTAGCTACTACTACTGGTACTACAACAATGGCTACTACCACTACGGCTACTACAACTACTGTGACTACCTCTGCTATCTCTACCACTATTGCTACTACTACTTCTTCTTCTTCTTCTACTACTACTACTACTACTTCTACTGCTGCTACTGCAGCTACTATTTCTGCTATTAGTACTGCTACTAATATCGCAACTACTGCTATTATTACTACTACTACTACTTCTACTAATATTGTGACTGCTAATACTACCACTATTTAAACTATAACTAATATTGCTACTACTGCTGCTTCTACTACGATAGCTACTACAATTATAGCTACTATCGCTACTAGTACAATGATTACTACTATTATGTGTACTACTTGTACTACTACAAATACTACAATTACAGCAACTGGTGCAACTACTACTCCTACTACTACTACTACTACTACTACTACTACTCCTGCCACTACTGCTACCATTGTTGCTACTACTACTTGTACTACTACTGCTACTACTGCTACTGCTACTAGTACTGCTAGTACTACTACAACTACTACTACCGCTACTACTGCTACTATAGCTTCCACTGCTCCTACTATTGCTACTAACAATATTAATGCTTCTACTGCTGCTCCTACTGCAACAACTTTTGCTATTGCTACTACTACTACTACTACAACAACAACAACCACTTCTACTAGTTCTACTACTACTATAACTACTAGAACTACAACTACTATTGCTCCAACTACAAGTGTAACCACTACTCCTACTACTACTACTACTATTGCTACTACCACAACTGATACTACTATAGCTACTTCAGCTTCGACTACCACTTCAATGACTACTATGCCGACTACTGCAACTACTACTACTGCAACTACTACTACTGCTACTACTACTACTACTGCTACTGCTAGTACTACGACTAATATTGCTACTACTGCTACTACTGCTATTACAACTAGTACTCTTACCATTACGGCTACTACTACTACTACTCCTAATGCTACTACTGCTATGCCTACTTCTACTACTGCTACTCCTACTATTGTTGTTGCTACTACTATTGCTACTACTATTGCTACTACTACTGCTGTAGCGGCTACTACTACTACTACAATCACTACTACAACTCCAATACTGCTACAACTAGTACTATTATTAATATTACTACTACAAATGCTACTGGTGCTACAGTTACTACTATTACAACTACTACTAGTAGTAGTATTATTACTACTGTTACTCCTACTACTGCTACACCTCCTACTACTATTGCTACTACAACTTTGACTACCATTAGTACTGCTACTACAACTGCTACTACAATCACTATTTCAACTCCTATACTGCTACTGCTACTACTATTACTAATACTACTACTACTACTATTACTACTACTATTATTACTACTATTGCTACTTCTACGAATGCTATTACTACTACTACTATTACTACTACTATGACTACTTCTCCTACTTCTATTGCTTCTACTACAACTACTGCTACCACACAGCTACAGCTTCTACTACAATAACAACTACTACTACCACAACTACTTTTGCTACTGCTACTACTACTAATACTACTGCTACTACTACTATTACTTCCACTATTACTATTTCTACTACTAGTAATGTAACTATTACTACTGCTACTGCTGCTAATACTATTAGTATTGCTACTGCTAATACTGCTGCTATTGCCATAGCTACTACATTTTCTACTACTGCTGCTTCTACTACTACTTCTACTTGTCCAATTACTACTTATGCTGTTACTATTACTATAGTTGCTACTACTACTACAACTACTACTGCTACTACTACTACCACTGCTACTACTACTACCACTGATTCTCCAACAATAACAACTACATTTACTACTACTCTTGACACTATTACTACTACAACAACTACAACTACAACCACTACTACCACTACTACTCTACTACTACCACTGCTACTACCTCAACTACTACCACTACTACAATTGCTATTACTACTACTCTTACTACAACCACCACCACCACAACCACCACCACCACCACCACCACGACTACTACTACTGGGAGCAGTAGTAGTAGTAGGAGGAGGAGTAGTAGTAGTTGTAGGCATAGTAGTAGTTGTTGTTATTATTGTATTAGTAGTAGTAGTAGTAGTCATTGTGGTAATAGTAGTCCTAGTAGCGACAACAATAATAGTTGTAGTAGTAGTAGCAGCGACAATAATAATAGTAGTAGAAGCAATAGTAGTTGCAGAAGCAACAGCAATAGCAGTAGTAGTAGTTCTAGTAGTAGTAGTAGTAGAAGAAGAAGAAGTAGTAGTAGTAGTAGTAATTGTCATAGCAATAGTTGGAGTAGGATTAGTACTGGTATTTCTTGTAGTAGTAGGAGTTTGAGTAGTAGTAGTAGTAGTAGCAGTAATGTTAGTACTATCACTACTAGTATTAGTACTAGCAGTAGTAGTAGATGCGGTAGCTGAAGTAGTACTAGTAGTAGTATTAGTAGTAGTAGTAGTAGCAGTAGCAGTAGCAGTAGAAGTAGTAGTAATAGTAGTTGTAGTAGTCGTGTAGTAATCGTAGAAGTAGCAGTAGTAGTTATTGTTATCTAGTAGCAGTAGTAAGAGTAGTAGTAGTAGAAGTATGAGAAGCAGCTGTATTAGTAGAAGAATAAGAAGCTGCTACAGCAGCAGCAGTAGAAGTAGTTGTAGCAGAAGTAGTAGCTGTAGTTGTAGTAGTAGTACCAACAGTGGCAACAACAGTTGTAATACCAGCAGGAGCAACAATAGTAGTAGTTGTTGTACTAGCAGTAGCAGATGTAGTAGTAGCAGCTGCAACAATAGCAGTAGCAGCATTGGTAGTCACTGTAGCAATTGTATAAGTACTAAAAGTAATAGTTGCAGAGTAGTAGTAGTAGCAGTTGTAGAAGTAGTACTAGTAGGAGTAGTAGCAGTGGTGGTAGTAGTAGTAGTCAAATTAGTACTAGTAGGAGTAGTAGCAGTAGCAGTAGTACTAATAGTAGTACGGGTTGTAGGGGTCGTAGTAGTAGTAGTAGTAATAGTAGAGGTGGTAGTAGTAGTAGTTGTTGTAGTTGGAGTAGTCGGAGTAGTTGTAGTAGTAGGAGTAGGTGTAGTAGTTGTAGCAGTAGGGGCAAGATTAGGTGTAGTTGTAGTAGTAGTTGTTGTAATAGTAGTACTAGTGCTAGTAGTAGTAGTTGTAGTAGTAGCAGGATTAGTAGTAGTAGTAGTAGTAGTAGTAGTAGTAGTACACTAGTTGGAGTAGGAGTAGGAGTCATAGTTGGAGTAGTAATAGTTTGAGTAATGGTAGCAGTATTTGCAGTTGGATTAGTAGCAGCAATTTTAGTAGCAGTAGCAGTTGTAGTAGTAATAGTAGTAGTAGTAGTTGTAGTAGTAGGCACAGTAGTAATAGTTCTCATAGAAGGAGTAGTAATAGTAGTGGTAGCTATAGTAGTAGTAGTAGTAGTTGCAATAGTAGTAGTATTAGCAGTAGTTATAGTAGTAGTGACAGCAGTACTAGTAGTAGTAATAGCTGCAACATCATTACTAGAAGTAGAAGTAGAAGATGTTGAAGTAGTAGCAGCAGCTGCAGGAGCAGTCGTACTACTAATAATAGTAGTAGGAGTTATGGTGGCTGTAGTACTTGTAGTGATAATAATAGTAGTAGGAGTAGTTGTTATTATTGTAGTAGTAGTTATAGTAGTAGTAGCAGTAGTTGCGATTGTTGTAGTAGTAGTACTGTTGGTACTAGTACTAGTGGTGTTACTACTACTAGTAGTAGTAGATGTTGTAGCCGAAGTAGTACTAGATGAAGAAGTGGTAGTAGCAGCAGCAATAGCAGTAGTTGAAGTTGTAATAGTAGTAGTATTAGTAGTGTAGTAGTAGTAGTAGTATTTATGTAGATGTAGCAGTAGCAGAAGAAGTAATAGTAGTTGTAGAAGTAGTAGAAGTTGTTGTAGAAGTAGTCGTAGTAGCAGTAGTAGTAATAGCAGTAGTAGTAGTAGCGGCAACAACAATAATAGTAGCAGCAATAGTAGAAGCACTAGCAGTATTAGTAGTACTAGAAGTGTAGATGTTGAGTACCAGTAGTACCAGTAGCAGAAGCACTAGTAGTAGTAGGAGTTGGAGTAGTAATAGTAGTAGTAGTAGTAGTAGTAGTAGTAGTAGTAGTAGTTGTTGTTGTAGTAGTAGTAGCAGCAGTAGTAGTAGTTGTTGTTGTTGTAGTAGTAGTAGTGGTAGTAATAATAGCAGTTGTAGTAGTTGTAGAAGTGGCAGTTATAGCTATTATAATTATAGAAGTAGATGTGATAGTATAGGTAGTAGTCGTGGTAGGAGTAGGAGTAGGAGTAGGAGGAGTAGTTGTAATAGTATAGGTAGTAGTAGTAGTAGTAGTGGTAGGAGTAGGAGTAGGAGTAGGAGGAGTAGTTGTAATAGTATAGGTAGTAGTAGTAGTAGAAGAAATAGGAGTAGGAGTAGTAGTAGTAGTAGGAGTAGGAGGAGTAGTTGTAATAGTATAGGTAGTAGTAGTAGTAGTAGTAGTAGGAGTAGGAGTAGGAGTAGGAGTAGGAGTAGTAGTAATAGTATAGGTAGTAGTAGTAGTAGTAGTAGTTGTTGTTGTTGTTGTTGTAGGAGTAGGAGTAGTAGTAGTAGGAGTCAGAGTAGTAGTAGTAGTAGTAGTAGCAGGCATTGTAGTATTAGTAGTAGTAGTATGAGTAGGAGTAGTAGTAGGATTAGTAGTAGTAGTAGTAGGAGTAGGAGTAGTAGTAGGAATAGTAGTAGTAGTATTAGGAGTAGTAGTTGCAGGAGCAGTAACAGTAGTAGTAATCGATGTAGTAGTAGTAGTATTAGGAGTAAGACATGGTGTAGTTGTCGTAGTAGCAGTTGCAGAAGTAGTATAACTAGTAGTTGGGGTAATAGTAGTAACAGTTGTAGTTGATGTAGTAGTAGTAGTAGTTGTTGTTGTTGTAGTAGTACTAGTTGTAGTAGTACTAGTAGGGGTAGAAGTAGTTAGAGTAGCTGTAGGAGTTGGAGTACAAGTAGTATTAGTAGTATTAGTAGCAGCAGTAGGAGTAGTAGTAGTTGCAGTTGTACTAGTAGTATTAATAATAGTAGTAGGAGTAGTAGACAGAGTAGTAGTTGTTGTTGTACTAGTAGTAGAGTTAGTATTTTTTTGTTTTAGTTGTTTTAGTATTATTATTAGTTGTAGTAGTTGTTGTTGTTATTGTAGTAGTAGTAGTAGTAATAGTTGTAGTAGGAGTAGTAGTAGTAATTTTACTCATAATATTAGTAGCGGAAATAGTGGGAGTAGTAGTATTAGTATTACTAGTAGTGGGAGTAGGAGTAGTAGTAGTATTATTAATAGTAGTAGTAGGAGGAGGAGGAGTAGCACTAGTACTAGGAGTAGTAGAAGTAGTAATAGTAGTAGTAATAGCAATTATAGTTGTAGCAGGGGGAGCCGCCGCCGCAACAGCAGTAGTAGTTGTTGTGGTTCTAACAGCAGTAGAAGTGGTAGTTGTATTGTTGTTGTTGTGGTAGTACTCGTAATTGTAGTTTTTGTAGCAGTAGTAGTTGTTGTTGTTGTATTAGTCGGAGTACTAGTAGTAGTCATTATGGTAATAGTAGTCCCAGTAGTGGCAACAACAATGGTTGTTGTAGTAGTAGCAGCAACAACAATATTAGTAGTAGAAGCAATAGTTGTTGCAGAAGCAGCAGCATCAGCAGCATCAGTAGCAGCAGCAGTAGTAGTAGTTGTTGTTGTTGTAGTAGAAGTAGTAATAATAATACTAGTCGTAGCAGTAGTAGGAGTAGGATTAGTAGTGGTATTTCTTATAGTAGTAGGAGTTTGAGTAGTAGTTGTTGTAGATGTAGTAGTAGTAGTAGTAGCAGTAATGTTAGTACTAGCACTACTAGTATTAGTACTTGTAGTAGTAGTAGATGTGGTAGACGTAGTACTAGTAGTATTATTAGTAGAAGTACCAGCAGCAGCAACAGTAGTAGTAGTAATAGTAGTAGTAGTGGTGGCGTAGTAGTCGTAGCAGTAGCAGTAGTAGTAGTCGTTGTACAGTAGTAGTAGTAGAAGCATTAAAAGCAGCAATAGTAGTAGAAAAAGAAGAAGAAGCAGCAGGAGGAGTAGTAGTAGTAGATGTAGTAGCTGTAGTTGAGGTAGTAGTACCAACAGCAGCAACAATAGTAGTAATACCAGCAACAGGAACAATAGTAGTAGTAGTTGTACTAGCAGCAGTAGATGTAGCAGCAGCAACAACAACAATAGTAGGAGTAGCATTGGTAGTCACAATAGTAGTTATAGAAGTACTAGAAGTAGTAGTTGTAGAGTAGCAGTAGTAGTAGTTGTAGAAGTAGTACTAGTAGGAGTAGTAGTCATGGTAGTAGTGGTAGTAGTGGTAGTAGTAATAGTAGTAGTAGTAGTGGTAGTAGTAGTAGTAGTAGTAGTAGTAGTAGCAGTAGTGGTGGTGGTGGTAGTAGTAGTAGTAGTAGTAGTAGTAGTAGTAGTAGTAGTAACAGTAGTAGGGGTAGTAGGGGTTGCAGTAGTAGTAGTAGTAATAGTAGAGGTGGTAGTAGTAGTGGTAGTAGTTGTAGTAGTAGTAGTTGTTGTTGTTGTAGTAGTAGGAGTAGGTGTGGTAGTAGTAGTAGCAGGGGTAAGATTAGGTGTAGTTGTAGTATTTGTTATTGTAATAGTAGTACTAGTACTAGTAGTAGTTGTAGTAGTAGTAGCAGTATTAGTAGTTGTAGCTGTTGTAGTATTAGTAGCAGCACTAGTGGGAGTAGGAGTAGGAGTCGTAGTTGGTGTAATGGTAGCAGTATTTGCAGTAGGATTAGTAGCAGCAATTATGGTAGCAGTAGCAGTTTTAGTAGTAATAGTAGTAGTAGTAGTGGTAATAATAATAGTAGTAGTAGCAGTATTAGAAGCAGTAGTTCCAACAGAAGTAGTAGTAATAGTAGTAATAGCTATAGTATTAGTAGTAGTAGGCACAATAGTAGTACTATTAGCAGTAGTTATAATAGTAGCGACAGTAGTAGTAGCACTAGTAATAGTAGCAACACCATTACTAGAAGTAGAAGTAGAAGATGCTGTAGTAGTAGTAGCAGCTGCAGGAGTAGTCGTACTACTAATAATTATAGTAGGAGTTGTGGTTGTTGTAGTACTTGTAGTAGTAATAATAGTAGCAGGAGTAGTTGTTGTTGTTGTTGTAGTAGTTATAGTAGTAGTAGCAATAGCCGTGGTTGTTGTAGAAGTAGTAGTAGTAGTGTTGGTAATAATACTAGTAGTATTAGTACTAGTAGTAGTAGATGTTGTAGTCGAAGTTGTACTAGAAGTAGTAGTAGTAGTAGCAGCAATAGCAGTAGTAGAAGTTGTAGTAGTAGTATTATTATTAGTGTAGTAGTAGTAGTAGTACTACTACTACTAGTAGTAGTGTAGTTGTAGCAGTAGCAGAAGCAGTAGTAATAGTAGTAGTAGTAGAAGTAGTAGAAGCAGTGGTAGAAGTAATCGTAGTCGCAATAGTAGTAGTAGCAGCAGCAGTAGTAGCAGCATCAATAATAATAGTAGCAGTAATAGTAGAAGCAGTAGCAGTATTAGTAGTACTAGAAGTATTAGATGTTGAGTACCTGTAGTTGCAATAGTAGAACCAGTAGTAGTAGTAGGAGTTGAAGTAGTAGTAGTAGTTTTTGTAGTAGTCGTAATAGCAGCTGTAGTAGCTGTAGAAGTGGTAGTTATTGCAGTTGTAGTTATAGAAGTACAGGTGATAGTATAGGTAGTAGTAGTAGGAGGAGGAGGAGTAGGAGTAGTAGGATGTGTAGTAGTAATAGTATAGGTGGTAGTAGTAGTAGTAGTAGTAGTAGTAGTAGTTGTAGTAGTAGGAGTAGGAGTAGGAGTAGTAGTAGTAGTAGTAGTAATAGTATAGATAGTAGTAGTAGTAGTAGTAGTAGTAGTAGTACTAGTAGGAGTTAGAGGAGTAGGAGTTGGAGTAGTATTAGGAGTACTAGTAGGAGTAGGAGTAGGAGTAGGAGTTGTAGTAGTAGTAGTAGTAGGAGTAGTAGTAGTAGTAGGAGTAGTAGTAGTAGTAGGAGTAGGAGTAGTAGTAGGGGTAGTAGTAGTAGTAGGCATAGTAGTAGTACTAGTTGTAGGGGTAGCATGAGTAGGCGTAGTAGTAGTAGTAGTAGCAGTAGCAGTAGTAGGAGTAGGAGTAGTGGTAGTAGGAGTAGTAGAAGTTTCAAGAGTAGTAACTATAGTAGGAGTTGGTGTTGTAGTAGTAGTATTAGGAGTAAGATGGGGTGTAGTTGTCATAGTAGCAGTTGTAGCAGTAGTATTAGTAGTAGTAGTTGTAGTAGTAGTAGAACTAGTGGTTGGGGTAATAGTAGTAACAGTTGCAGTTGATGTAGTAGTAGTAGTAGTAGTTGTTGTTGTAGTAGTAGTATTAGTTGTAGCAGTACTAGTAGGTGTAGTAGTAGTTAGAGTAGCAGTAGGAGTAGGAGTAGCAGTTGGAGTTGGGAGTACAAGTAGTATTAGTCGTAGTAGTAGCAACAGTAGGAGTAGTAGTAGTAGTGGTTGTACTAGTGGTGGTGTTAGTAGTAGTAGTAGCAATAGTAGAAGTAGTAGTAGTAGTAGTTATACTAATAGCAGAATTAGTAATTTTTGTTTTAGGAGTTGTAGTATTATTATTAATAATGGAAGTTGTTGTTGTGGTTGTTGTTGTTGTTGTTGTTGTAGTAGTAGTAGTAGTAGTAGTAGTAGTAGTAGTAGTAGTAGGTTTACTCGTACTATTAGTGGGAGTAGGAGTAGTAGTATTACTATTAGTGGGTGTAGGAGTAGTATTAGTAGTATTAATAGCAGCAATAGTAGTAGTAGAAGTTATAGTAGGTGCCGTAGTTGTAGGGTTAGTAGGAGTAGTAGTAGTAGGAGTAGCACTAGTACTAGGAGTAGCAGAAGTAGTAATTGTAATAGTCATAGCAATGATAGTTGTAGCAAGAGGAGCTGCAGTAGCAGCAGCAGCAGCAGCAGAAGAAGTAGTACTTGTTGTGGTTGTAGCAGTAGTAGCCGCAGCAGTAGTGGTAGTTGTTATTGTTGTTGTTGTGGTAGTATTAGTAATTGTAGTTGTAACAGTAGTAGTTGATGTAATAGTTGTGCAAATAATTGTAGTAGTAGTTGTTGTTGTTATAGTAGTAGTAATAATAGTAGTATTAGCAGTAGTAGCACTTCAACTGGTACAACTACTACTACATCTACTACTGCTACGACAACTACTATAATTACTACTACTACTATTACTACCGCTACCACTACAACTACTACTGCTACTATTACTACTCCTCCTCCTAAAACTATTAGTACTACTGCTACTACTACTGCATTTGGATCTCCTGCTACAAATATTGCTATAGCTGCTGCTACAACTCTTATTATTTCTACAGCTACTATTGCTACAACTGCTACTACTACTACTACAACTATTACTCCTGGTACTGCTACTACTACTACTACTATTACTACGACTACAACTATTACTACTAATAATATTACTACTATTACTACTATTACTACTACTACTCTTATTACATCTGTTGTTGCTGCTACTACTACTACAACAACAACTTCTACTTCTAATACTCCTGCTGCTACTACTGCTGCAACAAATACAACTACTACTTTTGCAACTACTACTACTATTTCTACTACCACAGCTACTACTCCTACTACTACTATTGCTACTACAACTACTGTTACTACTTTTAGTATTGCTACTAGTACTAGTAATACTACTACAACTTCTACTACTACTACGATTGCAAATACTACTACTAGTACTACTACTGCTACTGCTACTACAGCTACTACTACTGCTAATACAACAACAACAACAACAACTACTATTACAACTAATACTACAACGACAATTCCTACCCCAACCACCACAACTGCTCCTACTACTACTCCCACAACAACTCCTCCTATTACTAATACTACTACCCCTTCTACTACTTCTACTGGTCCTACTACTACTACTACTACTATTACAACAACAACTACTACAAATACTACTATTACTATAACAACTACTACTACTACTAGTACTACTATAACAACTGCTACTAATAGTACTACTGCTACTAGTTCCAATACAACTACTACTGGTACTAGTCCTAGTACAGCTATTACTAACACTCCAATTGCTACTACAACTACAACTACTACCATTGCTACTACTACTATTAGTACTATTACTACTACTACTATTACTACTACTACTACTACTACTACTACAACAACAACAACAAATACTACTACTACTACTACTACTACTACTCCTCTTCCAACAACTACTACTACTATTACTACTGCTCCTGCTAATACTACTACTATGACTACTAATACTACTACTACTATTACTATTACTACTACTACTCCTACTACTGCTACTACTACTGCAACTCCAACTACAACTACTACTACACCAACAACTACTACTCCTACTAGTCCTACTACTCCAACTACTGTAGCTACTATGACTTCTGCTACTGCTACTGCTACTACTACTACTAGCCCTACTACCGCAACTGCTACTTTTACTACTCCTCCTCGTACTACTGCTGCTGCTACTACTAGTGCTACTGCTGCTGCTGCTACTACTATTTCTACAACAACAACAACTACTATTACAACTACTACTGTTGCGGCTGTTGCTACTACTACCACTACTCCTATAACTTCTCCAACTACTACTCCTACAACAACAACCACTACTGCTACTACTGCTACAACAACTTTCACTACTACTACTACTACCATTGCTACTACTACTACTACTACAGCCGCTGCTTCTCTTGCACCTGCCACTACTTTACTACTACTACTACATCTACTACTGTTGCTGCTGTTACTACTACTAATACTACTACTTCTACAGCTGCTACTACCACTATTGCTACTACTGCTACTATTACCACCTCTACAACACCTACTACTACAATTACTGCTACTGTTGCTTCTGCTTCTACTACTACTACTATTACTACTACTACTGCTGCTACTACTACTACTACTGCAACTAATGCTTCTACTGCTACTACTGCTACTATTGCTATTACTTGAAGTAGTAGAACTACTTCTAATATTACTTCTAATAACACTAGGACAACTACTACTACTTGTACTACTAGTAGTTTCACTACTGCTGCTACTACTACTGCAACTATTGCTACTACTACAACCATGACAACTACTACTAAAACTACTACTGCTACTTCTTCTGATACTACTACTACTTTTGCTACTACCACTACTTTTGCTACTACCACTGCTGCTACACCTACTAGTTCGCCCACTACTACTACTGCGACTCCTATACTCTTACTACTACAAGTATTGCTTCTATTACTACTAGTAGCAATGCTACTGCTTCTGCTACAACTACTACTGCTTCTACTACTACTACTACTACTACTACTGTCACAAATACTACTAATACTAGTATTACAACTACTAGAACTACTGTCCCTAATACTACTACTACAACTCCTACAACTACAATTCCTACCCCTACCACCACCACTACTACTCCTACAACTACTCTATCTACTACTGCTACTACTATTACTAAAACTACTACTACTAGTACTACTTACTACTACTACTACTTCCGCTGCTATTACTACAGCTATGACAACAACAACAACAACAACTACTACTATGACAACTACTACTACGACTACTACTATTACTACTACTACTACTACTACTACTACTACTACTACTACTACTACTACTACTACTAATACTACTACTACTACTACTACCACTACCACTGCCACTGTTACTAACGCTCCGATTACTACTACTACTACTACTAATACTAATACTGCTACTGCTACTACTACTACTACTACTACTACTAGTACTACTACTACTACAATAACTACTACTACTACTACTACTTCAACTGTTGCTATTACTGCTGCTGCTACAATAACTACTACTACTACTACTACTTCAACTGCTGCTACTACTACTGCTATTGCTACTACTACTGCTACTTCTGCTACTTCTGCTACTGTTGCTACTACTGCTACTACTGCTGCTGCTGCTGCTGCTGCTACTGCAACTTCTGCGACTATTGCTACTACTACTACTAATATTGCTACTGCTACTGCTACTACTATTGCTATTACTACTACTACTCATATTCCTACTACTCCTACTGCTACTACTACTACTGTTGTTGCTCCTGCTATTACGACAACAATGACTGCTACTACTACTATGACTGCTACTACTACTACTGCTACTACTTCTACTACTCATGTTGCCAGTACTACTACTACTGCTGCTGCTACTCCTACTTCTACTGCTAGTTCTGCTGCTACTAGTATTGGTGCTACTAGTACTACTAATACTGCTGCTACAACTACTACTTTTACATTTACTACTCCTACGAATATTACTACTGCTACTACTATTACTATTATTGCTAGTACTACAACTACTATACTTCTACTGCTGCTACTATGCTACTCCAACTATGAGTAATACTTCTACTACTACTAATGCTACTACTTCTACCACAATTAATATTATTAGGACTGCTACTGCTACTTCTACTACTACAATTACTATGACTACTACTACCACTTCTACTACAACTACTACCCCGATAGCTACTATTACTACTACTAGTAGTACTACTTCTACTTCTCCTTCTCCTACTACTACTACTATGACTTGTACTACCGCTGCAGTAATTCCTCTTGCTACTACTACTACTATTGTTATTACTCTTACTACTACAACTATTCCTCCTCCTATATGTATCCGTACGACTACTTCCACTACAACCACTACTACTACTACTACTATCCCGATAACTATTACTACGACTGCTACTACTACTACTTCTACTTCTATGACTACAACTATTGCTACTAGTAGTTGTAGCGCTACTACTTTGTTGCTATTGCTACTACAACGACAACTACTACTGTTGCTACTACTACTACAACTACTGTTGTTGTTGCTATTGCTATTGTGACTATTACTACTGCTACTACTACTATTGCTCCTCCTATTGCTAATACTATTATGGCTACTACAATTACTTCTACTACTGTTACTACTGTTGTTGCTACTGCTACTTTTATGACAATTATTACTATTGCTACTACTACTACTACTCCAATTGCTACTACTTTTACCGGTACTACTAATGCTACTACTTCTACTACTGCCACTACAACAGCTGTTGTTGCTGCTGCTACTAATACAACTACTACCACTACTACCACTACTGTGCCTACTACTACTACTATTGCTACTTCTACTGCTTCTCCTACTACTATGCAACTACTACTAAAAATACTAGGACCTCTAGTACAACTATTCCTCCTACTGTTGTTGCTATGGCTGCTACTAATACTATTACTACAACTACTACTACTGCTATTACTTCTGCGACTACTTCTACTACTACTACTAGTACAACTACTACTACTTCTGCTACTACTATTGCCACTACTGCTACTACTACAACTGCTACTACTAATACTACTACTACTGCAACAACAACAGCTACTACTACAACTGCTACTGCTACTACTCTTATTGCTGCTATTGCTACTACAACTTCAGCTGCTACTGCTACTACTCTTACTATTGCTATTGCTACTACAGCTTCAGCTGCTATTACTACTACTACTACTGCTACGACTGCAACTACTATAGCTACTACGGCTACTACTAGTACAACTGCTACTACTCTTGCTACAACGATTGCGAGTACTACTGCTGCTACTACCACTACCTATACTACTACTACTACTACTACAGCTGCTGCAGCTACTGCTTTTCCTACTACTAATGCTACTACTTCTACGACTCTTACAGCTTCTACTGCTACTACTTCTGCTACCACAGCTGTTGCTACTTCAACTAATACTACAGCTGGTACTACTAGTATTACAATGAATACTATTACTACTACTACTATTACTCCTACTACTACTACGAGTTTTGCAACTATGACTACGACTGCTACTACTACTTGTTCCATTGCTATTGCTACTACTACGACTACAACAACTACTACTACTACTGCTAGTACGTTTGCTACTACAACTACTATGATTACTACAACTACAACTTCTACTTCTACTACTACTACTACAACAACTACTACTCCTACTACTACCTCTACTGCTACTACTACGACTACTACTATTACACTACTACTACAACTACTACCAATATTACTACTCCCACAACTACTACTATTACTATTACTAATACTACTGCTACTATTATTATTACTACTACTACAATAACTACGACTACTATTGCTGCTGCTACTACTACTGCTGCTACTACTTCTGCTGCGACTGCTGCTACTACAACTGTAACTACTATTGCTACTGCTACTACTCTTATTTGTGCTACTACTATGACTACTATTGCTACTACTAGTCTCGATATTACTACAACTACTACTACGACTGCTACAATTGCAACTAACACTTATACTACTACTACTTCTGCAACTACTATTATAACTACTACTACTTCTATTTCTACTGCAACAACTACAGCTTCTGGAGCTATTTCTGCTACTAGTCCTATTACTACTGCTACTACTACTACCCCTACTGCTACTACTACTATTGCTACTATGAATACAACTACTGCTACTATTACTACAACAACAACAACTATTACTACTAGGCCCACTACTGCTACCACTACTACAACTAATACTGTTACTACTACTACTACTATTGCAACTTCTGCTGCTACTACTACTACTTCTTCTACTACTACTACTACCACTCCAAATACTACTACTACTACTACTGCTCCAAATGCTACTACTGCTACTACCACTACTACTACTACTACTACTAGTACTGCTGCAACTACTGCAACTACTACTAATACTACTACTACAGTTGCTGCTACCACTACTACTTCTGCTACTGCTACTACTACTACTGTTGATACTACAAATACTATTACTGCAACTGCTACTACAACTATACTTACTGCATTTGCTACTACTACTACTACTACTGCTACTGCGACTCCTACTATTGCTCCTACTACAACTACTACTACGACAACAGCTACTGCTACCACTACAATAGCTCCTACTACAACCGCTACTACTACAACTGTTATGATGGCTACTACTACAACAACTATGATGACTACTACTACAACTGCTACTGGCGCTACTCCTACTGCTATTACTGTAATTACTGCTACTAATATTGCTACTACTACTATTACTACTACTCCTACTTCTACGACTACTAATTCTCCTGCTACTACTACTTCAGATACTACTAATGTCGCTTCTGCTGCTGCTACTCTTCTTACTACTAGTACTATAACTCCTACTACTGCTTTTGCAACTGCTACTACTACTACGACTGCTATAATGGCTACTACTCCGACCAGTATTATGACTGCTACCCCTACTACTACTGCGACTACTATTACAACAACAACAATAACTATTGCAACAACTACTACTACTCATACTACCGCTACTACTACTACAACAAGTACTACTCCTATAACTACAACAGTTGCTGCTACTACTCTTACATATGCTATTGCTATAATAATACCAACAACAACTATTACTACTACTACTACTCGTCCTCCTAATACTACTACTACTTCTACTACTACTACAATTAATACTACTGCTACTATTGCTACTACTACTGCTGCTACTATCACTACTACTGCTACTACCATGACTACTAGTACTACTGCCACTAACCTTCTATGACTATTGTTGTTGCTGCTACTACTACTGCTACTACTACTATACCTACTACTATTTCTACCTCCACTACTACAACAACTTCTTCTACCACTACTATAGTACTACCATTACTACTACTGCTGCTACTACGGCTACTGCTTAAGCAATTACTTCCACTATAGCTATTACAACCGCTGCTACTACCGCCACTACTTCTGCTACTACTAATGTTGCTACTGCTACTGCTACTACTCTCACTACTACTACTACTACTACTACTACTACTACTATTACAACTACTACTATTGCAACTACTACTATTGCAACTACTACTATTACTATTACTACTACTACTTCTACTACTGCTACAACTGTAACTACTACTACTACTAATGCTTCAACGGCCACTACTGCTACCACTACAACCACAGCTGCTACTACTATTATTGCTACTAATATTACAACAACAACAACTACTACAACTACTACTATTACTACTACTACTACTACTATGACTACTACAACTACTACTACTATTGCTACTATAGCTACTATTGCTATTGCTACTACAATAACTACTACTACAACAACAACTGCTGCAGCTGCTACTACTATTACTATGACTACTACTCCTGTTATTTCCACTACTACTACTATCACTACTAAAATTAGTTCAGCTACAACTACTACTACTGTTACTCCTCCTCCTCCTCCTACTACTCCTACAGCTACTACTACTATTACTATTACTACTATTGCAATTAATAGTGCTACATCTACAACTACTTTTACTATTACTACTACTAGTAGTACTACTACTTCTACTATTACTATTACTGCTACTGCTCCTACTACTACTACTAGTATTACTATTACAACTACAAATAGTACTACTTCTACAACTACTTCTACGATAACGACTACTCTAGTTACTACTACCTCTCCTACAACAACAACAACTACTTCTATTGGTACTACTACTACTACTACTACTACTATTACTACTACTACCACTATTACTGCTTCTACTATGGCTACTACTACTACTACTACTACTATTACTACTACTACCACTATTACTGCTTCTACTATGGCTACTACTACTACCACAACAACAACTACTACTATGACTACTACTACAACAACAACAACAACTACTACTACTTCTGCTATTGCCAATCCAACTACTACTACTACTGCTACTACTACTGCTGCTGCTAATTTTGCTGCTTCTACTATTATTGTAGCTACTGCAACTACAGTAAAGAATGCTACTTCTACAACTACAGCTACCACGGCTGCTGCTACTATTGCTCTACCACTACTATGACAGCTATAGCTACTTCTACTGCAACAACTTTTACTACTACTAATACTTCTTCTACTTCTACTATTATTACTTCTGCTATTGCTGCTACGATTTTTATTATGACTACTACTAATACTAATACTACTATTACTACTACTACTACTACTACTACTACTAGTCCTGCAAATACTACTGCTACTGCTACAACTACAACTACTAGTGCCACTACTGCTGACACTACTAGTAGTACTCCGAATACTACTGTTGTAGCTGCTACAACTACTACTACTATTATTGCAACTACTGCTACTACAACTACTAATACAACTATTACTACTACAACAACTAATGTGGTTGTTGCTACTGCTACTGCTACTACTACAAGTGTTGATATTGCTCCTACTACTACTACTGCTAGTGCTTTTGCTATGACTATGACTACACCTACAACTGTAGCAACTACTACTACGGCTACTACTACTACTTCTACTACTAGTATTACTAGTACTAGTACAACCACTATTGCTTCTACTACTACTTTTGCTACTAATGCTACTCTTACTACTACCAACGCTGCTGCTGCTCCCACAACAACAACTACTACTATCACTACTACTACTTCTGCTGCGGCTGCTTGTACAACTTTCGCTACTAGATGGACAAATACTACTGTTTCTACAACAGATGCTACTACTAGTAATACTGCCACTTGAACTACTAGCACAACTAGTAGTGCTATTGTTACTACTTTAACTACCTCTACTATTACTAGGGCTATAACTGCTATTGCTGGTATGACTGCTACTGCTATGTCTACTACTACTGCTACTACTATTACTACTGTTGCTGTTACTACTACAGCTTCTACTAATACTACAACTACTGCTACTACCACTGCTTCTCCAGTACTAGTTCTATTATCACTACAACTGCAATTGCAATTGCTGCTACTACTGCTACAATTACTACTATTACTACTACTGCTACTATTGCTACTACTGCAACAACTACTGCATGTACTACATGTCCTAGCGCTACTACTGCTACAACTGCTACCCTTCACACTTTGATTACTACTGCAAAGACTACAACTATGACTACTATTGCTACTACTACTACTACTACTTCTGCTACAATAACTATTGCTATTAATACTTCTACTAGTACAATTATTACTGCTGTTACTATTGCTGCTGCTGATGCTACTCCTACTACTATACTACTTCTATTACTGCTGCTGTTACTACTGCTAGGACTACTGCTTCGATAATTACTATGGCTACGAGTGTTGCTACTTCTTCAACTACTACACAACTACTGCTACAACAACTAATACTATTACTACTACTACTACAACAACAATAACTACTACTACCACTACTAATACTAATGTGACTACTACCACTACAAAACTAATACTACTACTATTGTTACTACCATAACTATTACTTCTTCTTCTACTACTACTACAACAACAACTACTACTACTACTACTCTACTACTATTACTACTACTACTACAACAACAACAACTGCTATTTCTGCTGCTACTGCTACTAGTACAACTGCTACGACTGCTACTAGCACTATTGCTGGTACTTTTACAGCTACTACTTTTGCTACTACAACTACGACTACTAATATTGCTATGACTAATACTGTTCCTACAACAATAACTATTACTTCTACTACAACTACTGCTACTACTGCTACTACTACTACTACTATGACTGCTACTACTACCACTGTTGCTGCTACTACTTCTACAACTACCACTACTGCTGCTACTACTACTATTAAAACTACTACTGCTTCTACTACTACTGCTACTATAACCACTACCACTATCACTGCAACTTCTACTACTACAACTACTACTACTACAACAACTACTACTGCTGCTACTACTGCTACTGCTGCTATTAATGCTACTTGTACTACTACGACTACTAAAATAGCAACTATTGCTATTACTACTATAACTATTACTACTTCTAATATAATTGCTACCGTTAGAGCTACCACTTCTCATACTACTACTAATACTGCTATTGCTGCTACTTCCACTACTACTACTACTATTACAGCTACTGCTACTACTACTACTACTACACGAACTACTACTACCATGTCTACTACTACTTCTATTACTACTTCTGCTACTACTCATGCTAATACTACTACTGCTGCTGCTATTGCTACTACTACTACAACTAGTACTCCTACTACTACTACTAATACTACTTCTCCTACTACTATTACTACTAGTGCTACTGCTACTACTTCTACTACTACTATTACAACAGCTACTACGATTGTTGCTACTACTACAACTGCTGCACCTACAGCTACTACCAATGCTACTACAGTTTCCAATGCTACTAGTACTACGAATACTAATACTTCTGCTACTGCTATAGCTACACCAATTATTACTATTGCTACTGCTGCTATCGCTACTACCACAGCTGCTGCTACTACTACTACTGCAACTACTACTACAACCACTTCTACTAGTTTTGCTACTACTATGACTACTACGACGACAATGAGTACAACTAGTACTACTATACTACTATTGCAAACTCTACGACTATTGCAACAACAATTCCAACAACTACGACAATTACTACTGGTACTACTACAGCTACTATTGCTACTACAAGTACTTCTACAACATAGTGACCTATGATACTGCTACTATGACTACCACTACTACCACTACTATTGCTACTATTGCTGCTAATACTGTTGCTCCTACTACCATAAAAACTGCTGCTGCTACCACTACCAGAACTACAACAAATACTACTACTATCGCTACAACTGCTACTACAACTAGTACTCTTACTATTACAACTACCGCTACTACTGCTACAATTGCTGCTACAATAACTACAACTACTATTACTACTACTGTTGCGGCTTTTGTAGCAACTACAACTACTCCTACTACAATTACTGCTACTACTATTAGTATAGCTACTGGTCTACTATTACTACTACTGCTGCTACGACTGCTACTACTGCAACTGCTACTACTACTACTACTACTACTATGACTACAACTCCTACTACTAGCACTACTACTACTATTACTACTATTACTACTACTGCTATTACTACTACTACTACTATTACTACCACTACTACTTCTACTACTACTACTACTGCTGCTACAGCTACGACTACTACTACTACAACTTCTCCAATAATAACAACCACTACTACTTCTCCCACTACAACTAGTGCTACTGCAACTTCTGCCACAACTGCTACTATTACTACTACTACCAAAACTTCTGCTATTGATACTACTACTACTACTTCTACTACTTCTAATTCTATGACTACTACTACTGCTACTACTACTACTACCACTATTGCTACTACTACTGCTACTATGACTACTTATCATACTACTACTGTTGCTGCTGCTAATACAATGGTTGCTACTATTATTGTGGCAAAAGCTACTACTACTACTCCTACAAATACTGCGACTACTTCTTCTATTAATACTGCTACTACTAGCCTAGCTACTGCTACTTCTACTACTACTGCTACTGATACAACAACAACTACTTCTACTGCTACTGCTAGTGCTACTACTACTAGTGCTACTGCTATTACTACTAGTACTGCTTTCGTTACTGCTACTATGACTACTTTAACTACTACTACTACAACTGCGGCTACTACAACTACTGTTACGATTGGTACTACTGCTACTACTGACGCAACTACCTCTATTACAACCACAACTATAACTACTCCTACTACAACTGCTACTACTACTGGTACTGCTACTACTGCTACTACAACTACTGCTAGTACTACTACTACCACCTATACTACTACTCGTACTACTACTACTATTATTACTACTAATGTTGTAGCTACTACTATAGCTGCTACTTCTATAACTGCTACTACTGCTACTACTTCTACTACTACTAGCATGACTACTTCTATTGCAACTACTTGTGCTATTGCTACTACAGTTACCACTACTGCTACTACCACTACTATTACTAGGAGTAGTAGTAGTAGAAGTAGGAGGAGTAGCAGTAGTAGCTATAGTAGGGGTAGTCGTATTAGGCATAGTAGAAGTAGGAGCAATAGTAATAGTAGTGTTAGTAGTTGTTGTAGTAGTAGTAGTAATAGTAGTAGTTGTTGTTGTTATTGTTGTACTAGCAATGGCTGTAGAAGTAGTCATAGTTGTAGTAGTTGTAGTAGTAGTAGTAGCAACAGTAGCAAGAGTAGTAGTAATAGTAGTAGTAGTAGTAGTGGTAGGGGTAGTAGCTATAGTAGTAGCGGTAGAAGTAATAGTAGTAATAGTAGCAGTAGTAGTATTGCTAGTAGTAGTAGAAGTTGCAGTAGTAGTAATATTACTAGCAATAGTAGTAGTTGCAGGAGTAGTAGTTATGGTAGTAGCAAATGTGGTAGCAGTAGTAATAGTAGTAGTAGTAGTAGGACAAGTACTAGTTGTTGTAGCAGTAGTAGAAGTAATAGATGCTACAGCAGCAGCAATAGCAGTATATGTTGTAGTAGTTATAACTTTTGTAGTAGTAGTAGTAGTTGAAGTAATAGTAGTTGTCGGAGTTATAGTAGTAGCTGCAGTAGTAGTAGTGGAAGTAACTATACTAGTATTAGTAGAAGGAGTTATGGTAAAGTAGTAGTTATTGTAGTAATAGGAGTAGTACTAGTGGTAGCAATAGCAGCTCCATTTGTAGTAGCCATGGGAGTTGTGGTTGTTGTAGAAGTAGGAGTAGTAGGTGTAGTAGTAGGAATAGTAGTTGGAGTACTAGTAGTAGTTGTGGTAGTAGTAGCAGTAGCAGTAATAGTAGTAGTAGTAGCCGTAGTTTTTGTAGTTGTAGTACTGGTAGGAGTAATATTAGTTGTAGTAACAATAGTTGTAGTTGTAGTTGTAGTTGTAGTAATAGTAGTGGTACTGGTAGTAGAAGTTATAGTAGTAGTAAAAATAGTAGTAGAAATAGCAGTAGTAAGAGTGGTAGTAAGAGTAGTAGTCGCAGTGGCAGTAGTAGTGGTAGTAGTTGTAGCAGCAGCAGTAGTAGTATCAGCATTAGTAGTTATTGCAGTAGGAGTATTACGAGGAGCAGGAGGAGGGGCAGCAGTAGTTGTTGTGGTTGTTGTTGTTGTAGTAGTGGTAGCAGTAGTAGCATTAATAGAATTACTAGTAGTAGTAGTAGTAGTAGTAGTAGTAGTAGTAGTAGTAGTAGTAGTAGTAGTATTACTAGGAGTAATAGTAGTTGTAGTAGTAGTAGTCATAGTAGTGCTAGTAGTAGGCGTAGCAGTATTAGTAGTGGTGGTGGTGGTGGTGGTGCTAGTTGTAGTAGTAGTAGTAGTAGTAGTCGTAGTCGCATCAGCAGTAGTAGTGGTATTGGTAGCAAAAGTCATAGTTTTAGCACTAGTAGTGTAGTAGTGGGAGTACTTGGAGTAGTAGCAGTAGTTGTTGTAGTAGTAGTGGTATTTATAGCAGTAGTAGAAGTGGTAGTAGTTGTATTGGTGGAAGTAGTAGTAGTAGCAATAGTGGAAGTTTTAGTAGTAGTAGTCAGAGTAGAAATAATAGTAGAAGTAGTAGTCGTAGTAGGAGGAGTAATAGGAGTATTTGTAGTAGTAGGAGTCAGAGTAGTAGTAGTAGTAGTAGTCGTGGTTGTAGTAGTAGTAGATGTAATTGTAGTAGTAGTACTAGTAGTAGGAGTAGGAGTAGTTGTTGTTGTAGTAGTAGTAGTTGTTGTTGTTGTACTAGTAGTCCTAGTAGTCGTAGGTGTAGCAGTAGCAGTAGGAGTACTAATAGTATTAGTAGTAGTAGTCATAGTAGTAGTAAAAGTAGTAGTAGTAATAGTAGAAGCCGTTGTGGCAGTTTTAGGAGTAGAATCAGCTATTGCAGCAGTAGCAGGAGTAGTAGTTATTATTGTTGTTGTAGTGGTTTTAATACTTTTGGTAGGAGTAGTAGTAATAGTAGTAGCAAGAGTAGTAGTAGGAGTAGTAATAGTAGGAGTAGTTGTGGTAGCAGCAGTAGTAGTCATAATAATAGTAGTTGAACAAGTAGAAATAGCCATCATAGAAGTAGCAGTTGTGGTAGATATAGTAGTTGTAGTGGTGGTACTTGTAGTAGTTGTAGGAGTAGTAGCAGCAGCAGTAGTAGTTGTTGTAGTAATAGTAGTAGTATGGGCAGTAATAGTAGAAATAGTAGGCCTAGTAGTGGTAGTAGTTGTTGTTGTTATTATAGTAGTAGTAGAGTAGTAGTAGTTGTTGTTGTTGTTGTAGTAGCTGTAATAGTAGTAGTAATAGGAGTAATGGTATTAGTATTCTTCTCATTGTTGTAGCAGTAGTAGTCATAATAGTACAAGTAGAAGTAGTAGCAGTGGTAGAGGGACAAGTAGCAGTAGTCATAGAAGTACTATGAGTAGTCATAGTAGTAGTGGTAGAAGTAATACTAGTTGTACTAGTAGGAGTAGCTTCAACAGTAGTAGTAGCAGTAGTTGTAGTAGTAGTAGTAGTAGTAATATAAGGAGCAGTGGTGGTGGTAGTGGTTGTTGTAGTACGAGTTGTAGAAGTAGTAGGTTCAGTAGTAGCAGTAGTAATAGCAGTTGTACCAGTAGAAGTTGTAGTGGCAGTAGCAGTAGCAACAGCAATAGTAGTAGAAATAGTAGAAGCATTTGTAGTAATAGTAATAGTTCTACTAGTTGTTGTAGTAGTAGTACCAGTAGTAGTAGTCCTAGTAGTAGTAGTAATAGCAATAGTCTTACTCATTGGTGTAGTAGTATTAGTAGTAGTAGTAGCTGTAGTGGTAGTAGTAGTTGTTGTAGCAATCATAATACTGATAGTAGTAGTAGTAGTAGTAGTAGTAGTAGTTGTAATTGGTAGGGTAGTAGTTATAGTATTGGTTGAAATAGTAGTTGTAGTGGCAATTGCAGTAGCAGTTGTTGTGGTAGTAGTATTAGTAGAAACAATAGTAGCAGTTGTCGTTGTTGTTGTAGTAGTAGTAGTACTAGTAGTAGTAGTATTAGTAGTTGTAGGAGTAGTAGTAGGAATAGGTGTAGGAGAAGGAATAGTAGTTAAAGAAGTAGTAGTAGTTGGAGTAGTAGAGGAAGTTGTAGTTGTACGAGTAGTAGCAGCAGCTGTATAAGTAATAGTAGTAGTAGCAATACTCATAGTAGTAGTAGTGGTAGCAGTTGTAGCAGTAATAGTAGTAATAGTTGTAGTTACGGAAGTTGTTGTTGGTGTTGTAACAGTAGCAGTAGTAGTGCAGAAGATGCAGCTGTAGAGGAGGAGTAGTAGTAGTTATAGTAGTAGTAGCAGTAGGAGTAGGAGCAGTAGTAGTTGTGTTTGTAGTAGTAGGAGGAGTAGCAGTAGTATTAGTAGCAGTAGCTATAGTAGAATTTGAAGTAGGAGTAGCTGTAGTAGAAGTTGAACTAGTAGTAGTTTTACTAGTCATAATAGTAGTAGTATTAGTGGTAGTTGTTGTTGTAGTAGTAGTAGTTATTGTAGTAGTAGTAGCAGGAGTAGGAGAAGCAACAATAGCATCAGCAGCAACAGTAGTAGTAGCAATAGCAGTAGAAGTAGTAGCTGTAGTAGTAGTAGTAGACGTAGTAGTAGTAGGAGGTGAAGTTGTAGGAGTATGAGTAGGTGTACGAGCATGAGTTGTAGTTGTATTAGTAGTAGAAGTAATAGTAGAATTAGTAGTTACATTAGTAGGAGTGGCAATCGGAGTAGGAATTAATGTAGTAGCTGTAGTTGTAAGAAGAGTTGCAGTACTAGTAGTTGTAGTAGCAATATTGTAGTAGAAGTAGTAGTAGTAGTCGCAGAATTAACAGCAGCAGCAGTAGTAGTTGTTGTTGTTGTAGTAATAGCGATAGTAGTAGTAGCAGTTGTAGTGGAAGGAGCTATAGCAACAGCAGTAATAGTAGTAATAGTTGAAGCAGTTGTAGTAGTAGTAATAATAGTAGTAGTTGTTGTTGTAGTATTAATAGTAGCAGTACAAGTACTACTAGTGGTAGTAGTAGCAGTATTACTCGTAGTAGTAGTAGTGTTGATAGTAGTCGTAGGATTAGTAGTAGTTGTTATTGTTGTAAGAGTTGTAGTAGTGATAGTAGTAGCAGTAGTAATTGTAGTAGTAGTTGCTGGTATAGTAGGAATAGTAGTGGTATTGGTTGTAGCAGCCGTAGTAGTGGCAATAGCATTATTAGTAGTGGTAATAGTAGGTGAAGCAGTATTAGTAGTTATTATTGTTGTTGTAGTTGTAGTATTAGTAGTAGTCAGTGTAGTATAGAAATAGGAGTAGGTGAAGGAGTAGTAGAAGTAGTGGTAGAATTAGTAGTAGTAGGGGTAGTAATATGAGTAGCTATAGTTGTAGTAGAAGTAATAGGAGCAGTAGTAATAGTGATAATAGTAGTAGAAGTCACAATGTTGGGAGTAGTAGTGGTAGTAGTAGTAGTAGTAGTAGTAGTAGTAGTGGTAGTGGAAGTTGTTGTTGTTGTTGTAATAGTAGCAGAAGTAGCAGCAGAAGATGTAGTAGTTGTAGGAGTAGTCGTAGTGGTTGTAGTAGTAGTAGTAGTTATTGTTGTTGTTGTTGTAGTAGTAGCAGTAGGAGGAGGAGGAGTAGTAGTAGTAGCAATAGTATTTGTTATAGCAGTACCAGTGGTAGTAGTTGTCATTGTAACAGTAGCAGTAGTAATAGTAGTATTATTAGAAGTAGTAATAGGAGGAGGAGGAGGAGTAGTAGTTGCAATAGTAGTAGTAGTAGTAGTAGTAGTAGGAGTAGGAGTAGCAGTAGTTGTTATTGTTGTTGTAGTAGTAGTCGTACTAGTAGTCTTAGCAGTCGTAGGTGTAGCAATAGCAGCAGCTGTGGTAATAGTATTAGTAGTAGTAGTCATAGTAGAAGTAGAAGTAGTAGTAGTAATAGTAGAAGTGGTAGTGGCAGTTTTAGTAGTAGAAGCAGCTATTATAGCAGCAGCAGGAGTAGTTGTCATTATTGTAGTAGTAGTTTTAGTACTTGTGGTAGGAGTAGTAGTAATAGTAGTAGCAGGAGTAGTTTTGGTAGCAAGAGTAGTAGTAGGAAGAGTAGTTGTGGGAGCAGCAGGAGTAGTAGCTATAGCAGAAGTTGCAGTTGTGGTAGATATAGTAGTTGTAGTAGTTGTAGGAGTAGCAGCAGCAGCAAAAGTAGTTGTTGTAGTAATAGTAGTATTAGTAGTGGTTGTAATAGCAGAGGTAGTAGTCATAGTAGTGGTGGTAGTAGTAGTAGTAGTAGTTGTTGTTGTTGTTATTGCTGTTGTTGTTGTAGTAGTAGTTGTAGTAGTTGTAGTAGGCGTAATAGTATTAGTAGTTTTGTCATTGTTGTAGTGGTAGTAGTCATAGTAGTAGTAATGGAAGTAGTAGTAGCGGTAGAGGGACAAGTAGCAGTAGTCTTAGAACTACTATGAGTAGTCATAGTAGTAGTGGTAGTAGTAATAGTAGTTGTACTAGTAGGAGTAGCTTCAACAGCAGCAACAATAGCTGTGGTAGTAGTTGTAGTAGCAGTAGTAGTAATATAAGTAGTAGTGGTGGTGGTAGTGCTTGTTGTAGTACGAGTAGCAGTAGAAGTGGTAGTAGACATTGTAGTTGAAGTAGTAGTAGTAGTAGAAGTTGTAGTAGAAGTCGTAGTTGTTGTTGTAGTAGTAGTAGTGGTAGTAGTGGTAGTAGTAGTAGAAGTACTAGTAGTTATAGCAGTAGTGGAAGTAATAGTAGTAGTTGAAGAAATAGTAGTAGTAGTTGGAGTAGTTGTAATGGTAGTAGGAGTAGGTGTTGTAGAAATAGTTGTAGTGGTAGTAGCAGTAGTAGTTGTAGTAGTCATGGTAGTCGTAGTGGTAGCAGTAGTACAAGTAATAGTAGTGGTAGTAATAGTAGTAGCAGTAGTTGTAGTTGGATTAGGAGTAGTAGTAGTAATAATATTAGTAGTCATAGTAGTAGTCGTGGTTGGAGTAGAAGTCACTACTGTAGTAGTAATAGTAGTAATAGTAGTAATAATAGTAGTAGTAGTAGTAGTAGTTGTTATAGTAGGAGTAGCTGCAGCAACATTAGTAGTAGTTGTAGCAGTAATAGTAGTAGTAGTAGGAGGAGTAGCAGTAGTAGATGTAGTAGTAGTCATAGTTGTAGTAGTTGTAGTAGTAGTACTGGTTGTAATAGTAGCGGTAGTGGAAGTAGTAGAAGTGGTAATAGAAGTATTAGGAGGAGTAGTTGTTGTAGTAGTACTACTTGAAGTAGTGATATGGGTTATGCCACTAATAGTGGTAGTGGTAGTAATAGGAGAAGCAAGAGTGGTAGTAGTCATAGTACCAGAAGTAGTAGTAATAGTAGTTCTGGTGGTAGTAATAGTAGTTATTGTTGTTGTTGTAGTAGTAGTAATAGTAGTAGTTGTTGTAGAAGTAGTAGTACTGGTTGTAGTATTAGTAGCACGAGTAATAGTAGCATTCGGATTAGTCATAGTAATAGCAGCAGCAGTAGCAGTAGTAGTAGCTGCAGTGAAAATAGTAGTAGAAGTAGTAGTAGTAGTAGGAGTAGTTGTACAAGTAGTAGCAAAAGAAGCAATATTTGCAGTAGTAGTAGCGGTGGTACTAGTAACAAAAGTAGTACTAGTAGTAGTAGCCGAGGTAATAGTAGTAGTTGGAGTAGTTATAGTAGAATTAACAGTAGTGGAAGTAGTAGTAGTAGTCATAGTAAAAGTAGTAGTAAACCCCCCAATTGCGTTAGCATTTGCAGAAGGGGTAGTAGCAGCAGCAGTTGTAGTAGTAGTATTAGTAGTAATTGTGGTCGTAGTGGCTGTAATAGTAGTAATAATAGTAATAGTAGTAATTGTAGTAGTCGTAGTTGGTATAGTAGCAGTAGTAGTAGTATTGGTTGTAATAGTAGTAGTTGAGGCAATAGTGGTAGTAGTAGTAGTAGTAATAGTAGTAATAGTAGTAGTAATAGCAGTAGCAATTGTAGTAGTGGTGGCGGTAGTCGTAGTAGTGGTGGTAGTAGTAGTGGTAGTAGTAGTGGTGGACATATTAGTTGTAGAAGAAGAAGTTGTCACACTAGCAGTAGTACTATTAGTAGTAGTTGTAGTAGCAGTAGGAGTAGTCATAGTAGTAGTAGCTGTAAGAGGACTTATAGTACAAGTAGTAGTAGTAGTAGTGTAGTAAATAAAACTAGTAGTTAGAGTAGAATTAACAGTAGCAATAGAAGTAGTAGGTTTAGTAGTAGTAGTAGTAGTAATAATAATAGCGGTGGTTGCAGTAGCAGTTGTAGTGGCAGTAGCGAAAGCAGCAGCAGTAGTAGTAGAAATAGTAGAAGCAATTGTTGTAGTAGTAATAGTTGTAGTAGTTGTTGTAGTAGTAGTAGTAGCGATAGTAGTATCCATAGTAGTAGTAGTAATAGTAACAGTGTTAGTCATCGATATAGTAGTATTAGTAGCAGTAGTAGCAGTATTGGTACTAATAGTTGTTGTAGCAATCGTAATACTGATAGTGGTAGTAGAAGTAATTATAGTAGTTGTAATTTGTAGGGTCATAGTAGCAGTAGTATTGGTTGAAATAGTAGTAGTAGTGGCAATTGCGGTAGTAGTTGTGGTAGTAGTAGTAGTATTAGTAGAAATAGTAGTACCAGTAGTTGTAGCAGTAGTAGTAGTAGTAGTAGTAGTAGTAGTAGTAGTATTAGTAGTTGTAGGAGTAGTAGTAGGAATAGGTGTAGGAGAAGGAGTAGTAGTAGGAGAAGTAGTAGAGGAAGTAGTAGTAGTAGTACGAGTTGTAGCAGCGGCTGTAGAAGTAATAGGAGTAGTAGCAGTACTCGTAGTAGTAGTAGTGGTAGCAGTAGTAGCAATTATAGTTGTAGTAGTTGTTGTTGTAGTAATAGTAGCAGTAGTAGTGCAGAAGATGAAGTTCCAGGAGTAGTAGTAGTAGTAGCAGCAGGAGTGGTAGTAGTAGTAGTTGTTGTAGTAGTAGTAGGAGTAGTAATTGTAGTAGTTGTTGTAGTAGTGGTTGTAGTAGGAGTAGCCGAAGCAGCAATAGCTGTAGCAGTAGTAGTAGTATCTATAATAGTAGTATTAGTAGTAGAACTAGTAGCTGTAGTAGTAGTAGTAGTAGTAGTAGTAGTAGTAATAGTAGTAGTAGTAGTAGTAGAAGTATGAGTAGAATTAGTAGTAGAATTAGTAAGAGTAGCAATCAGAGTTGGAATCAAAGTAGTAGCTCTAGTTGTAAGAAGAGTTGTAGTACTAGTAGTTGTAGTAGCAGTACTGTAGTAGTAGTAGTAGTAGTAGTGGAATTAATGGTAACAACAGCAGCAGTAGTTTCAGTAGTAGTAGTTGTAGTAATAGCGGTAGTAGTAGTAGCAGTTGTAGTGGCAGGCGCTATAGTAGTCGTAGTAGTAGTAGTAATAGGAGAAGCAGTTGTAGTAGTAGTAATAGTAGTAGTAGTTGTTGTTGTTGTAGTAATAGCAGTAGTAGTACTGCTAGTGGTAGTAGTCATAGCAGGAGTAGTAGTAGTAGTTGTTGTAGCAGTCATAGTAGTGATAGTAGTAGCAGTAGTAATTGTAGTAGTAGTCGCTGGTATAGTACTAATAGGAGTAGTATTGGTTGTAGTAGTCATAGTAGTGGCAATAGCAGCATTAGTAGTGGTAATAGTAGTTGAAGCAGTAGTAGCAGTTATTGTCATTCTTGTAGTAGTATTTGTAGTAGTAGTAGTAGTATTTGCATTAGTAGTAGTCGGAGTAGTAGAGGAATAAGAGTAGGAGAAGGAGTAGTAGAAGGAGTAGTAGAGGAATTAGTAGTAGTAGCATTAGTAGTATGAGTAGCTGTAGTTGCAGTAGAAGTAAGCGGAGCAGCAATAATAGTCATAGTAGTAGTAGAAGTCACGGTGTTGGAAGTAGTAGTGGTAGTAGTAATGGTGGTGGTGGTGGTGGTGGTGGTGGTAGTGGAAGTTGTTATTGTTGTAGTAGTAGTAGCAGAAGTAGTAACAGAAGATGTAGTAGTTGTAGGAGTAGTGGTAGTAGTAGTCAACGTAGTAGTAGTTGTTGTCCTAGTAGTAGTAGCGGTTGTAGTAGTGGTGGTAGGAGTAGTAGTAGTAGTAGTAGTAGTTATTGTAGTAGTATTATTAGTAGTAGTAGTGGTAGTAGGAGTAGTAGTAGGAATAGGTGTAGGGGTAGTAGTAGCAGTAGCAGCAGCAGTAGTAGTAGTAATAATAGTAGTAGTGGTAGTAATTGCAGTAGTGTAGTAGTTGTAGTAGTTGTAGAAGTAATAGTTGTTGCAATAGTAGGTGTTGTCGTAGCAGCGGCAGCAGCAGCAATAGTACTAATAGTAGTACTAGGTGCAGAAGTAGTAGTAGCAGTGGTAGTAGTAGTTGTTGTTGTTGTTGTCATTGTTGTTGTGGTTGTAGCAATTGTAGGAGTAGTTGTAGTGGTAGTAGTGATTGTAGTTGCAGTAGCAGGAGTAACTGAAGCAACAACAACAGCAGCTGCTATAGCTACAGCAGCTATAGTTCTAGTAGCCATAGTAACTGAAATAGCAGTAGTAGAAGTAGACATAGTAGCCGTAATAGTTATAGTAGAAGCAGTAGTATTAATAGTAGTAGTATCAATAGTTGAAGGAGAAGTTGTAGGAGTAGGAGTAGGAGTAGGGGCATTAATTGTAATTATAGTACTAGTGGTAGCAGTAGTATTAGTAGTAGTAGCAATAGGAGTAGGAATTGAAGTAGTGGCGGTAGTAGCATTAATAATAGAAGTAGCAGTTGTAGCAGTAGTAGCAGTAGTAGTTGTAGTAATAAAAAGTAGTAGAAGCTAAAGTAGTGATATCAGCGACAAAAATAATAGTCGCAATAGTAGTAGAAGTAGTAGTCTTAGTAGTTATAATAGTAGTAGCATCGTAGTCGTAGTAGGAGGAGTGGTAGTTGGAGTTGGAGTAGTAGTAGTCGTAGTAGTAGTGGTAGTAGTAGTATTGGTAGTTGTAATAGTAGGAGTTATAGGAGTAGTAGCAGTGCTAGTAGAAGTAGTTGTTGTAGTAGTAGTTGTAGTAGTAGCAGCAGTAGTAATAGTGATAGTAGTAGTAGAAGTAGATGTAGTAGTAGCGGTAGCTGTAGCAGTAGTAGTAGTGCTACTAGTTGTGGTAGCATAGTAGTAGTAATAGTACTAGCAGTAGTAGTTGTAGTAGCAGAAGTAGTAGCAACAGTTGTAGTATTAGTAGTAGTTGTAGTAGTAATAGTAGTAGGAGTAGCAGTAGGGGTGGTACCAGCAGCAGCAGTAGTAGTTGTTATTGTTGTAGCATTAGGGGTAGTGCTAGTTGTAGTAGTTGTAAGAGAAGTGGTAGGACTATTAAAAGTAGTAGTAGCAATTGTAGTAGTAGTAGTAGTAGTAGTAGTAGTAGTAATAGTAGTAGTAGTAGTAGTAGTAGTAGTAGTAGTAGTAGGAATAGGAGCACGAGTGCTAATAGGGGTAGTAGTAGTAGTGGCAGTGGTCGTAGTAGGCATAGTAGCAATTGCAATAATAGCGGTAACAGTAGTAATTGTAGTAGTAGTAGTGATAATAGTAGTATTATTAATATTAGTAGCAATAATAGCAGTAGTAGTCACAGTTGTAGTAGCAGGTGTAGTAGTAGTCATAATAGGTGTAGTAGTGGTAGTTGCAGCAGTAGCCGTAGTAGTTGTAGAGGTAGTAGAAGTAGTAGTGGTTGTAGTTATAGTAGCAGTAGTGGTAGGCGGAGTAGTTGGAGTAGTAGTAGCAGTAGTAGTAGAAGTAGTAATTGGAGTAGTAGTAGTAGTAGTAGTAGTAGTAGTAGTAGCAATGGTAGTAGTAGTAGCAAAAATAGTAGTAACAGTAGTTGTAGGAGTAGTAGCAATAGAAGTAATAGTAGTTGCAGTAGTGATAGTAGTAGTTACAGTAATACGATTAGCAGCAGCAGCAGTAGTAGTAGAAGTAATCGTAGTAGCAGAAATTGTGGGAGTAATAGGAGGAGTAGTAGTAGTAGCTGTGACAGTAGTAGCAGTAGTGGCAATTGTAGTAGTCGTAGGAGTAGTAGTAGTAGTTGAAATAGTAGTAGTTGTGTTGTAGTAGTGGTAGTAATGGTAGTAGTAGTGGTGGTAGTAGCAGCAGTAGTGGTAGCATTAGTAATAGCACAGCATTAGTAATAGTAGTTGTTGTAGCTATAGTATTACTTGTAGCAATAGTAGTAGCAGTAGTAGTAGCGGTAGTAGCAGCACTAGCAATATTAGTAGTAATAGTTGCAGTTGTAGTTGTAGTAGTAGTAGTAGTAGTAGTATTAGCTGTAGCAGTTGCAGTAGTTGTTGTAATAGTAGTAGCAGTAGCACTTGTCGTAGCAGGAGGAGAAGTAGTAGTCATAGTAATAGTAGCAGTAGCAGTATTAGTAGTAAGAGTAGTAGAAGTAATTGCAGTAGTAGTAATAGTGGTAAAAGTAGTAGAATTAGTAGTAGGACTAGAAGTAGCATAAGCAGTAGTAGTAGGAGTAGCTGTAGTATTAGTAGTAGTAGTACGAGTAGTAGTTGTTGTTGTAGTAGCAGTAGCAGCAGCAGTAGTAGTAGTGGTAATTGTAGTATTGGTAGCAATAGCAGTAGGAATAGTTGTAGCAAAAGTGATAGTAGCTAGAGCAGTAGTTGTTGTAGTAGTAGTTATAGATATAGCAGTATTAGTAGTTGTTGTAGTGGTAGCAGTTATGTTTTCAATAGTAGTAGTGGTAACAGTAGTAGTAGTAGTAATAGTAGTGTTAGTTGTAGTATTAGCAGTAGCAATAGTAGTAGCAGTAGCAGTAGTAGATGGAGTAGTAGTTGTAGTAGAAGTAGTAGCAGTTATGAGAGCAATAGTATTAGTAGCATTGGCAGTAGCATTAGTAGCAGTAGCAATTGTTGTAGTAATAGTTGTAGTAGTAGGAGCAGTAGTAGAAGTAGTATGCAGTAGTAATAGTAGCATTTGTAGTAGTAGTAATAGTAGTTGTTGTTGTTGTAGTAGTGGAATCAATTGTAGTAGGAGTAGCAGTAGTAGTAATAATAGTAGGAGGAGGATGAGGAGGAGTAGTAGTAGTAATAGTAGTTACAGCAGCAGCAGCAACAGTAATAGTAGTATTAGTAGTAGTAGTAGTAGTTGTAGAAGTATAAGTAGGAGTAGTAGTAGTAGTGTTGTAGTAGTACCAGTAGTAGTAGGTGTTGCAGTTGTAGTAGTAATAGTTGTTGTTGTTGTAGGAGTAGCGATAGTAGGAGGAGTAGTAGTTGTAGTAGTTGTAGTTGTAGTGGCAATAGTTGTATGAGTAGTTGTTGTAGTAGTAGTAGTAGTAGTTGCAGCAGTAGCAGTAGTAGTAGTTGCAATAAGAGTAGTAGTTGTTGAAGCAGTAGCAGTTGTTGTATTATTAGTGTTATAATAGTACTAGTAGCCGTAGTAGTAGTAGTTGTAGTAGTAGTATTAGAAGAAGTAATAGTAGTTGCAGCAATAGTAGTAGTAGTAGTAATTGTACTATTAGTGGTGATAGTAATAGTTCCAAAAGTAGTATTAGTAGTAGTCGTAGGAGTGGTAATATTTGAAGCAACAGCAGTAGCATAAGTTGTAGTAGTAGCAGTAATAGTTGTAGTAGTAGTAGTTGTTGGTGTTGTTGTAGTTGGAGTAGGGAGGGCTGGAGTATTAATAGCAGAAGGAGTTGGAATAGGAGTAGTAGTAGCAAAAGTAGTAGCTATAGGAGTTGTTGAAGTTGGAGTACTTGTAGTAGTGGGAGTAGTAGTAGTAGTACTAGTTGTAGCAGTAGTAGCGGTAGTAGTAGCGAAAGTAGTTGTAGTCATTGTAGCAATAGTGGTAATGATGGTAGTAGCGGTTGTGGTAACAACAATACTAGCAAATGTAGTCATTGTAGTAGTAGTTGCAGTAGTGTTAGCAGTTGTAGTGGCACAAGTAGTATCTGTAACTGTAATACTAGCAGTAGTAGCAGTAGTGGTAGCAGTAGTAGCATTAGTGGTAGCAGTAGTAGCAGTAGTGGTAGCAGTAGTAGCAGTCGTAGTAGTAGTAGTAGTAGAAGTAGTGGTAGTAGTAGCAGTAGTAGTAGTAGTAGTAGCAATAGCAATAGCTGCAGTAGTAGCAATTGAAGCAGTAATAGTAGTTGGAGTAGAAGCAGTAGTAGTAGCAGTAGGAGCAGTAGTTGTAGTAGTTGTGGTAGAAGTAGTAGTAGCAGTAGTAGTTGTAGCGGTAGAAGTGGTAGTAGCAGTTGTATTCGCCATAATGCTAGTTGTAGTTGTAATAGAAGCATTATTAGTTGTAGCAAAAGTAGTAACTATAGTACTACTAGTAGTTATAGTTGAAGCAGTAGTAGTCGTAGTATCCAAAGTAGAAGTAGCAATAGTAGTAATAGTAGGAGAAGTGTTAATTGCAGTAGTAGTAATAGTAGCTGTAGCAGCAGTCATAGTAGAAGTGGCAGTTTTTGTAATAGTAGTAGTAGTATTATCAACTAGAGTAGTAGTGCAGTCACAGCCGTAGTCGTAATAGTTGTAGTAGTAGTCACAATAGTAGCAGTAGTACTAGAAGTAGTAGTAGTTGTTGTGGCAAAAGTAGCAGTAGTGGAAGCAGTAGTCATAGAAGCAGAAGTGGTGGCAGTGGTACAAGTGGTAGTCATAGTAGATGCAATAGTAGTAGTCATAGTAGAAGCAGTAGTAGTAGCCATAGTGGTGGCACTTGTAGGAGTTTTATGGGCAGTACAGGTAGTAATAGCAGCAACAACAACCGTAGCAGTAGCCGCAGTAGTAGCAATAGTAGTATTAGTAGTAGTACAAGTAGTAGTAGTAGTAGTAGGAGCAGTAGTCGTAAAAATAGTAGTAGTGGTAGCATTAGTATCAGTAGAAGTAGTAGTTGTTGTTGTAGTCATTGTAGCTAAAGAAGAAGTAGTAGTAGCAGTTTCAATAGTAGTAGTAGTGGTATGTGTAGTAGTAGTAGCAGCAACAATAGTTGTAGTAATAGTGACAGCAGTAGTACTAATAGAAGAACTGGTAGTAGTTGTAGTAGTAGACATAGTGGTAGCGGCAGCAGAAGTAGTAGTAGCAGTAGCAGCAGCAGTAGTAGTAGTAGAAGTAGGAGAAGTAGTCATAGCAGTAATAGTAGTAGCACCAGTAGTACTTGTAGTATTGATAGTAGTAGTAGCTGCAGTATCTATAGTAGTAGTTGTAGCAATGTTAGTAGTAGTAAAAGTAGTAGTAGCAGTAGTATCTATAGTAGTAGTAGTTATAGCAGTGTTAGTAGTAGTAGAACTAGTAGTAGCAGCAACAACAGTTGTAGTAGTAGTAGCAGGAGAAGCAGGAGCAACATCAGCAGAAGTAGTAGTAGTTGTTGTAGTAGTAGTAGTAGTACTAGTAGTAGTAGTTGTTGTTGTAGGAGTAGAAGAAACAGTAGAAGTAGTAGTAGGAGAAGTAGCAGCAGTAGTAGCAGTAGTATTAATAAGAATAATAGCATCCGGAGTGGAAGTTGTAGTAGTAGGAGTATTAGGAGCAGCAGAAGTAGTAGCAGTAGGAGCACCAACAGCAGCAGTAGTAGGAGCAGCCGCTATAGCAGTAGTAGCAATAGTAGTAGCAATTGCAACAGTAGCAGTAGTGGTAGTTATAGCAGCAGCAGCTGCAGCAGTTGTAGCTATAGTGGTTGCAGTAGTTGTAGCAGTAGCAGTAGGGGTAGCCGTAGGAGTAGTAGTAGCTGTAGCAGTAGGAATAGCGGTAGAAGTAGTAGTAGCAGTAGCAGTAGTTCTAGTAGTAGCAGTAAAAGAAGTCGTAGCAGTAGTAGTAACAATAGTAGTAGTAGTTGTAGTAGTAGTTGTTGTAGTAGCAGCAGTAGTAGCTGTAGTAGTTGTTGTAGTAGGCGTTATAGTAGAAGTGGCAGTAGGGGTAGTAGTGGTCATTGTTGTTGTAGTAGTAGTAGTAGTAGCAATAGTAGGAGGTGTAGCAGTTGTAGTAGTAGTAGTTGTTGTTGTAGTTGGTGTAGCAGTAGTAGTAGGAGTAGTAGTGCTGTAATAGGAGGAGGAGGAGGAGGAGGAGTAGTAGCAGCAGTAGTAGTTGTAGTAGTAGTGGTAGCAGAAGGAGTTGGGAGTAGGAATAGTAGCGACAGCAGCAGTTGTTGTTGTGGTAGTGGTAGTTGGAGTACTTGTAGTTGTAGGAGGAGCGGTAGTAGTTGTTGTAGCGGAAGTAGTTATCATCGTCACAGCAGTAATAGTAGTGGTAGCAGCAGTAATCGTAGTATTGGTTATACTAGATGAAGTAGTGGTTGTAGTAATATTTCTAGCTACAGTTGTGGCAGTAGTAGTAGCAGTAGCATCGTAGTAGTTGTGGAAGTAGAAGCAGCAGCAGTAGTAGTTGCAATAGTAGAAGTAGCAGCAGTTGTAGTATTAGTAGCAGTTGTAGTAGAAGCGACAGTAGCTACAGTGGCTTTAACACTCAACGTAGTAGAAGTTGTTGTAGTAGGAGTCATAGTAGTAGTAGTAGTAGGAGTAGTAGTAGTGGTGGAAGTAGTAGTAGTAGCAATAGTAGTAGGTGTAGTTGTAGCGAAAGTAGTAGGAGTAGTAGTTGTGGTAGTAGTAGTAGGTGGAGTAGCAGTAGCAGCTGGAGTAGTAGTTATGGTAGAAGTAGCAGTTGCAGTAGTAGCAGCTGTCATAGTAGCAATAGGATTAGTAGTTGTAGAGGTAGTAGCAGTAATAGTGTTATAGTAGTATTCGTAGCAGTAGAAGTAGTAGTAGTAGTTGCAGCAGTTGCAGCAGTAGTAATAATAGTAGTATTAGTAGTAGTGGTAGTAGTCATAGTAGTAGTATTAGTGGTTGTTGAAGGAGTAGTAATATTAGTAGCAATAGCAGCAGCGGTAGTAGTAGTAGTAGTATTAGTAGAAGGATTAGGAGTAGGAGTAGTAGTAGCTGTAGTAGTTGTTGTAGGAGTTGCGATAGAAGGAGTACTTGTAGTAGCATGACTAGTAATAGTAATAACAGTAGCTGTAGCAGTAGTAGTGGTAGTAGGAGTCGGAGCAGCAGTAGTAGTAGCAATAGCTGTAGGTGTAATAGTTGCAATAGCAGTTGTAGTTATAGTAGTAGGAATAGCTGTAGTAGTAGGAGTAGTAGTTCTAGTAGTAGTAGTTGTTGTAGCAAGAGTATTATTTGTAGTTGTAGTAGTAGTTATTGTTGTAGTAGTGGTTGCAGCAGTAGCAGCAGTAGTAGTAGCGATAGAAGTAGTAGTTAGAGAAGTAGTAGTTGTAGTAGTAGTATTGTTATGGCAGTATTAGTTGTAGTTCTAGTAGTAGTAGTAGTAGTTACAGTAGTAGTAGTAGTAGTAGTAATAGTAGTATTAGTAGTAGTAGTAGTTACAATAGTAGAAGCAGCAGTAGTAATAGTAGTATTAGTAGTAGTAGTAGTCGTAGAAGTATAAGTATTAGTAGTAGTAGTAGTAGTGTAGTAGTAGTAGTAGCAGTAGGTGTAGTAGTTGTAGTAGTAGTAGTTGTTGTGGTTGTAGGAGTAGCGGTAGCAGAAGGAGTAGTAGTTGTAGTTGTTGTTGTTGTAGTGGCAATAGATGTGTGAGTAGTTGTAGTAGTAGTAGTAGTAGTAGTAGTAGTTGCAATAAGAGTAGTAGTTGCTGAAGCAATTATAGTAGCAGTTATATTATTAGTGTTATGGTAGTACTAGTAGCAGTAGTAGTAGTAGTAGTAGTAGTATTAGAAGTAGTAATAGTAGTTGCAGCAGCAGCAGTAGTAGAAGTAATTATACTATTGGTGGTAATAGTAGTAGTTGCAGAAGTAGTATTAGTAGTAGTAGGAAAAGTAGTAATATTTGAAGCAACAGCAGTAGTAGAAGTAGTAGTAGTAGTTGTAGTGGTGGTGGTGGTAGTAGTATTTATTGTTGTTGTAGTTGGTGTAGGGAGATTTGGAATAGTAATAATAGAAGGAGATCGAATAGGAGTAGTAATAGCAGAAGTAGTAGCTGTAGGAGTTGTTGAAGTAGGAGTACCTATAGTAGTAGGAGGAGTAGTAGTAGAAGTAGTAGTAGCCGTAGTAGCGGTAGTATTAGCGAAAGTAGTTGTAGTCATTGTAGCAATAGTAGTAGTGGTAGTAGTAGAAGTTGTCGTAGCAACAGTAGTAGCAAAAGTGATCATTAGAGTAGTACCAGTAGCAGTAGTGGTAGTAGTTGTAGTGGCAGAAGTAGTAGCTGTAGCTATAATAATAGCAGTAGTAGCAGTAGTGGTAGCAGCAGTAGCTGTCGTAGTAGTAGTAGTAGTGGTAGTAGTAGCAGTAGCTGTAGTAGTAGTAGGAGTAGTAGAAGCAGCAGTAGTAGTAGTTGAAGCAGTAATAGTAGTAGCAGTAGAACTAATAGTTGGACTAGAAGCAATAGTTGCAGCAGTAGTAGAAGCAATTGTAGCAGTTGTGGTAGAAGTAGTAGTAGCAGTAGTAGTTATAGTGGCAGTAGAAGCAGTAGTTGTAGCAGTAGAAGTCGTAGTGTCAGTTGTCTTTGCTATAATGCTAGTTGCAATTGTAATAGATGCATTATTAGTAGTAGCAGAAGTAGTAACTGTAGTACTGGTAATAGTAGTAGTTCAAGCTATAGTAGTCTAGTAGCCAAAGTAGAAGTAGGAATAGTAGTGGTAGTAGTAGAAGTGTGAATTGCAGTAGTAGTAGTAGTAGCTGTAGTGGCAGTTGTAGTAGAAGTTGCAGTTTTGTAGCAGTAATAGTAGTTGGAGTAACAGCTGTAGTCATGATAATTGTAGCAGTAGTCACAATAGTAGTACTAGCTGTTGTAGTAGCAAAAGTTGCAGTAGTGGAAGCAGTAGTTGTAGAAGTAGAAGTGGTAGCAGTAGAACAAGTGGTAGTCATTGTAGAAGTAGTAGTAGTAGCAGCAGCAGTAGTAGTAGCCATAGTAGTGGTGCTTGTAGAAGTTTTAGGGGTAGTACAGGTAGCAGCAGCCGTAGCAGCAATAGTAGTAGCAACAGCCGCAGTAGCAACAACAGTAGCAGCAACCACGGCAGCAAGAATAGTAGTATTAGTAGTAGTATGAGTAGTTGTACTTGTAGTAGTAGTAGTAGGAGTAGTAGAAGTAAAAATAGTAGTAGTCATAGCATTAGTATTAGTAGAAGTAGTAGTAGTAGCTACAGTTGTAGTAGCCAAAGCAGCAGCAGCAGTAGTAGTAAAAGTCGCAATAGTAGTAGTAGCAGTAGGTGTAGTAGTAGTAGTAGTAGCAGTAATTGTAGCAGTTGTGGCAGCAGTAGTAGTAATAGAAGAGCTGGTAGTAGTTGTAGTAGTAGACATAGTGGCAGCGGTAGCTGAAGTAGTAGTACTAGCAGCAGCTGCTGCAGTAGTAATAGAAGCAGGAGAAGGTGTCCTAGCAGTAATAGTAGTTGTAACAGTAGTACTTGTAGTAGTGGTAGTAGCAGTAACTGCAGTATCTATAGTAGTAGCAGTAGTAATAGTAGTAGTAATAGCAGTAGTAGCCGCAGCAGCAGTTGTAGTAGTAGCAATAGTAGTAGTAGTAGTGGCTGCAGTAGCAATGGTTGTAGTAGCAGAAGTAGTAATAGTAGAAGTAGTTGTTGTAATAACGATAGTTGTAGTGGTAGTAGTAGCAGATGTAGTAGCAACAGGAGCGACAACTGTAGTAGTAGTACTAGCAATAGTAGTTATTGTTCTAGTAGTACAAATAACTGTAGTAGCAG
>RXID01011089.1:120000-217638 GCA_005019695.1 Trichopus zeylanicus subsp. travancoricus
TTACTAGGTATTGTTGTAGCAGAAGCTGTAACAATAGTAGCATAAGTAAGAGCAAAAATTGAAGTAGTAGCTATAGTAGCCGCAAGCGTAGCAGTAGCAAGAGTTGTAGCAGTAGTAGTTGGTAGTAGTATTCGTCGTAGTTGTCATAGTTATAGTACTAGTAGTTGTCGAGATAGTTAATACAGTAGTAGCAGTAGTAGTAGTAGCTTTAGCAATAGAAGTAGTAGTAGCAGTAGTAGTCGTAACAGTAGTAGTAGCAATAGTAGCAGTAGTAGCAGCAGAAGTAATAGCCGTAATAGTAGTAGTTGTGGAAGTAGTAGTAGCAGTAGCCTTAGTAGTTGCTATTGTGGGCAGAAGTAGTAGTAGTAGTAGTAGTAGTGGTAGTAGTAGTAGTAGAAGCAGTAGCAATAGTAGTAGCGGTAGTAGTAGTTGTTGTAATAGAAGTAGTGGTAGTAGTACTAGCTACAACAACAACAAACGTAGTAGTAGTAGTAGTAGTAGTAGTAGTAGAAGTGGTAGTACTGTTACTAGCCACAGTAGTAGTAGTAGTAGCAATGGTAGTAGCAACAGTAGTAGTAATAGGAGTTGTAGTAGTAGCAGTAGAAGTTGTAGTGGTTGTAGTAGTAGCTATAGTCATAGTAGTAGTAGTAGGAGTGGCGACAGTTGTAGTAGTTGTGGTAGTGGTAGTAGCAATTGCAGCTACAGTAGTAGTAGTTGTTGTAGTTGTAGCTGCAGTAGGAGCAGTAGTTGTACTTGCCATGGAAGTAGTAGTAGTAGTTGTAATAGGAGTAGTAGTAGTTGTTGTAGTAGAAGTAATAGAAGTAGCACTAGTAGTAGAAGCAGCAATTAAAGGAGAAGTAGTAGGAGTTGTAGTTGTAGTATTTGTAGTAGTAGTAGTAGTGGCAGTAGTAGTTGCAGCAATAGCAGCAACAACAGTAGTTGTAGAAGTTCCTGCAGTAGTAATAGTAGTAGAAGTAGGTTCAGTGGGATTAGCAGTAGCAGTAGTAGTAGGAGAAGTTGTAGTTGTAGCGCCATAGTAGCATTAGTAGCAGAAGAAGTTGTGGTAGTAGCAGTAGTAGTGGTTGTAATAGTAGTAAGAGAAGTAGTAGTAGGTAGAGCAGCAGTAGCACTAGTAGTAATAGTAATGGCTAAAGTAGTTGTAGTTGTTGTTGTACTAGTAGTAGTAGTAATAGCAGGAGTAGTAGTAGGAGTAGTAGTAGTAGTATTAGTAGCAGTAGTAGTAGGAGAATTAGTATTAGAAGTAGTAGTAATAATAGTACTAGTGGTAGTAGTATTAGTAGTAGAAGCAGTTGTAGTGGTAGCATCTGCAGATGTCGTTGTTGTAGCAGTAATCGTAGCTGAAGTTGTTGTCATAGCAGCAGTAGTAGTATTAGCAGGTGTCATAGTAGAAGTAGTAGTAGGAGTTGTAGTAGTAGTAGTAGTAGTTGTTGTTGTTGTACTAGTAGCAGTAGTAGTAGTAGCAGTAGCAGCTACAGTGGTAACAATAATATTAGGTGTAATAGTAGTGATAGTAGTAGTAGTTGTTGTAGTAGTAGTAGTATTAGTAGTAGTAGTAGTAGTGGCAGTACTAATTGTTGTGGTAGCTGCAGTAGTAATGGCAGTAGTAATATTAGTATTTGTGGTAGTAGTAGTAGTAGCAGCGACAGTAGCAGCAGTAGCAGCAACAGTAGTAGTAGTCATAGTAGTTGCAGTTTTAATAGTAGTAATTGTTGTAGTAGGAGTACTAGTAATGGGACTATTAGTGGTAGAAGTAGGAGTAGTATTTTTTTGTAGTTGTTGTAGTAGTAGTAGTAGCAGTATGAGTGTTTGGAGTAGCAATATTAGCATGATAAGTAGTATTAGTGCCATTTGGAGAAGTCGTATTCGTAGTAGTAGGAGTGTAGCAGTTCTTGTAGTAGTAGTAGCAAGAGTGTGGCAGTAGTAGTAGTAGTTGGAGAAGTAGTCGTAGAAGTCATAGGAGAGTTAGGAGTAGAAGCTGCAGTAGTAGTAGTAGTGGTAGTAGTAGTTGTACTAGTAGTAGTAGTAGTAGTAGTAGTCGTAGTAATAGTCGCAGTAGTAGCAGATGTTGTAGTCGGGGTTGGAGTAGCAGTCGTAGTAGTAGCAGTAGTCTTGTAGTAATAGGAGATGTAGTAGTAGTAGTAGCAGTAGCAGTAGTTTGAGTAATAGTTGCAGCAGTAATAGTATATGTAGTAGTAGTAGTTGTTGTAGCAGTAGAAGTAGCAGCTGGAGTAACAGTAGTAGTAGTAGTGGTAGTTCTATTAGTAGTTGGAAGAGGTGTAGTAGAAGTGGACGTAGTAGTAGTAGTATTAGTAGTATTTCTAGTTTAGAAGTAGCAGTAGGAGTAGTAGTAGTTGTAGCAGTAGGAGTAGTAGACGGAGTTGTAGTAGTAGTAGCAATAGGAGTTGTTGTTGTCATAGTACTAGTCGTAGTAGTAGTAGTAGTAGTATTAGTAGTAGTAATAGTAGTAGTTGTTGGAGTAGTTGCAGTGCTAGCAGTAGTAGTTGTTATAGTACTGTAGTACTACTAGTAGTAGTAGCCATAGTAGTAGTAGGAGAAGTAGTAGCCGTGGTAGTAGTAGCAGTAGTAGCAGTAACAAGAGAAGTATTAGTAGTGGATGTTGTTGTAGCGGTAGTAGTAGTAGTAGATGGGGTAGTAGTAGAAGTTGTAACAGTAGTGGTAGTAACAAAAGTCGTAGTAGTCATAGTAGTACTTATTGTAGTAGAAGTTGTTGTTGTAACAAGAGAAGTAGTAGTAGTAGATGTCATTGTAGCAGTAGCAATAGTTGTAGCAAGAGGAGTAATAGTAGTAGTAGCAGCAGTAGTGGAAGTAGATGTAGTAGGTCTAGTAGCAGCAGTAGTAGTAACAGCAAGGTGAGGAGGATGATGAGCAATACAAGTAGTTGTAGCACCAACAACAACAGCAGTAGCAGTAGTAGTAGTAGTGGCAATTGAAGTAGTATTATCAGTTGTACTGGTAAGGATAGCAGCAGTAGCAATAGTAGTAGTAGTTGTAGTAGTAGTGGTAGTAGTAGTAGCAGCAGTAGTAGCAGTAGTAGCAGTAGCAGCGGCAGCAGCAGTAGTAGCAGCAGCAGCAGAAGAAGCGATAGTTGTAGCAACAGTAGTGGCAGTACTCGCAGTAGGTGTAATAGTAGTAGGAGTTACAGTAGTAGTATTTGTAGCAGCAGCTGCAATAGTTGCAGCAACAGTAGTAGCAATCTCCGTAGTTGTACTAGTAGCAGCAACAACAGTAGTAGTAGTAGTTACAGCAGCAAGAGTAGTAGCAACAAAAATAATAGTAGTGGCAACAGCAGTAATAGTAGAAATAGTAGTAGTAGTACTAGTAGTAGTAATAGTTGTAGCTGTAGTAGCAGTATTAGCCGCTGTGGATGTAGTTGTTGCAGTAGAAATAGTAGTAGTAATAGTTGTAGTACTAGTAGTAATAGTTGTAGCTATTGTAGTCACGGAAATAGTAGTAGTCGTCGTAGCACAAGTAATAGAAGTAGAAGTAGTAGTAGTAATAATAGTAGTAATAGTAGTGGTAGTCGTAGTAGCAGTAGTAGTGGTACTAATAGGACTAGTAGCAGCAATAGTGGTAGCAGTAGCTGAAGTAGCAGTAGTAGTCATAGTTGTAGTAGTGGTAGTAGTGGTAGGAGCAGTAGGAGTAGCAATAGGAATAGAAATAGTAGTAGTAGCAGTTCTTGTAGCTGTACTTTTAATATTAATACTAGTAGTTGTTGGAGTAGTAGTAGTGCTAGTAGTTGTAGTTGTAGTGGTAGTGCAGTAATAATAGTAGTACTTGTAGCAGTAGAGGTGGTGGTAGTAGTAGTAGTACTACTACTACTACTACTGCTGCTACTAGTAGTAGAAGAAGTGATGGTAGCATTAGTACTAGTAGCAGTAAGACTAGTTGTAGCGTTAGTAGTAGAAGTAATGGCATTTGTGGTAGTAGTGGCAGTAGCAGTAGTATCAACAATAGTAGCAGAAGTAGGAGTAGCAACAATAAGAGTACTAGTAGTAGTAGTAATTGCAGTAGTAGTAGTTGTGGTGGTGGTGGTAGTAGTAGTAGTAGTGGTGGTGGTAGTAGTGGTGTTGGTGGTGGTGGTGGTGGTGGTAGTGGTAGTAGTAGTAGTACTAGTTGTAGCAGCAGAAGTAGCAGTAGTAGAAGCTGTAGTAGTAGTAGTAGTAATAGTAGTAGTAGTAGTAGTAGTAGTAGTAGTAGTAGTAGTAGTAGTAGTTGAAGTAGTAGTATCAGTAGTAGTAAGGGTAGTAGCAGTAGGAGTAGTAGAAGTAGCCGTAATAGTAGTAGTTGTTGTTGTTCTAGTAGTTATAGTAGCAGTAAGAGCAATAATAGTAGCAGTAGTAGTTGTTGTTGTTGGAGTAGTAGTTCTTGTAGTTGTAGTAGTTGTTGTAGGAGTAGTAGTTGTAGTTATCGGAGTAGTAGTAGTAGTCACTGTAGTTGAAGCTATAATAGTCTTAGTAGTAGTAGTAGCAGCAGCAGCAACAGCAGTAGTAGCAGTCTCAGTAGTAGTAGTAATAGTAGTAGCAACAGTAGTAGTAGTAGTAATAGTAGGAGTAGTAGTTGTGGCAGTTGTAGTAGTAGTAGTAGTTGGCGTAGGAGTTGTAGTACTTGAAGTAGTAGTAGTTGTAGTCACTGTAGTAGAGGCAATAGTAGTGCTAGTAGTTGTAGTTGTTGTACTAATAGTATTAGTAGTAGGAGTAGTTCTTGTAGAAGTAGTTGTAGTAGTAGTAGTAGTAGTGTAGTTGTAGTAGTAATAGTAGTAGTGGCAGCAGTAGCAATAATAGTAGTTGTTGTAGTAGTAGTGTAGTATTAGTAGCAGCAATAGTAGTTGTAGAGGTAGTAGATGTAGTAGTAGTAGTCGTAGCAGTAGTAGTATTAGTTGTAGTGGTAGTTGTAGCAGTAGCAGTAATAGCAGCAACAATAGTTGTAGGAGCAACAGTAGTAGTAGTGGCAAAAGTTGTAGCAAAAATTCATAGCAGTAGGAGATGCAGTAGTAGCAGCTATGGCGGTAGTAGTAGTAGCTTTAGTAGTGGTAGTAGTGATAGTATTAGTAGCAGTAGTTGTACAAGCAGCTGTAGTTGTGGTAGTAGTAGTAGCACAATAGTAATAGTAGTTGTAGGAGTAGTATTTGCCCCAACAGTAGTAGTAGTGGTTGTAGTAATCGCAGTAGCAAAAGCTATAGTGGCAGAAGTATTAGTAGTTGTAGCTTTTGTGGTAGTTGTGGTAGCAGCAGTAATAGTAGTGGTAGTAGTAGTAGTAGTGGTAGTTGCAATAGTAGCAAAAGTAGTGGTAGTAGTAATAATAGTAAAAGTAGTAGTAGTAGTAGCAGCAGAAGTAGCCATAGTAGTGATAGAAGTAGTAGCAATAGTAGTAGTAGTGGTGGTGGTAGTGGTGGTGGCGGCGATGGCAGTAGTAGTAATAGCAACGATAGTAGTCGCAAAAGTAGTAGAAAAAGTTGTAGTAGTAGTAGTAGTAGTAGCAGTTGTAGCAGTTGTGGCAATAGTAGTAGTAGTAGGAGTAGTAGTGCTAGTAGCAGTAGGAGAAGTAGCAATAATATCAGTTGTAGTAATAACAACAGTAGTAGCAACATTAATAGTAGTAGTAGGAGTAGTTGTTGTAGTAGTACTAGTAGCAGTAGTTGTAGGATTAGTTGTAGTAGAGGTAGTAGTGGTAGTAGTAGTGGTAATAGTAGAAGTTGTAGTAGTAGTAGTAGTGGTAGTAGTAGAAGTAGTGGTTATAGTAGTGGTAGTAGTAGTAGTACTAGTACTAAGTGTAGTAGTTGTAGTAATAGCTGCTACAGTAGCTGTAGGAGCAGCAGTAGCAGTAGTAGTAGAAGCAACATTAGTGGTAAAAGTAGTAGTGGTTGTAGCAACAATAGCAATGGTAATAATAAGAGTAGTAGTAGTTGTTGTTGTGATAATAGTAGTGGAAGAAGTAGCTGTAGTTGTAGAAGTTGTAGTAGAAGTAGTAATTGCAGTACTAGTGGTTGTAGTATTAGTTGTTATTGCAGTAGTAGAAGTAGTAGTACTAGTAGTATTAGTAGTAGTATTAGGAATTGGAGAAATTGTTGCAGTAGTAGCAGCAGTAACAGTAGCAGTAGCTATTGTAGTAGTAGTAGTTGAGGCAGAAGTAGTAGCAAAAGTTGAAGTAAAAGTAGCAGAAGTAGCAGCAGTTGTTGGAGTAGTAATAGTAGAAACCATGGTTGTAGTTGAAGTAGAAGTAGTAGTAGTTGTAGTTGTAGTAGAAGTAGTAGTAGTAGTTGTAGTTGTGGTAGTAGTAGTAGTAGTAGTAGTAGTAGTAGTTGTAGTAGTAGCAATCGTACCATCATTGTAGGAGTAGAAGTAGTAGCAGAAGTCATAGTAGCAGTAGTACTAGTAGTTGTAGCAGTAATAGCATCAATATTTGCCACAGTGGTAGGAGTAGTAGGATTAGTAGTAGTTGTACTAGCAGTTGTTTGAGTAACAGTAGTAAATGCACTAGGAGTAGTGGAAGTAGTAGTAGTAGTAGTAGTAGCAGGTGTAGAAGCAGTAGTAGTAGTAACAATTGTAGTAGTAATAGTAATAGTAGGAGCAATACTAGTAGTAGTAGGAGTAACAACAGCGGCAATAGTAGTAGAAGTAGTAGTTGGGGTATCAGTAGTAGTAGTAGAGGTGGTAGTAGTAGTAGCAGTAGGAGTAGTAGTTTTAGTAGCAAGAACCGAAGCAGAAGTGGTAGGAGCAGTAGGAGCAGTAGAAGTTATTGTAGTAGTAGCAGTAACAGTGGGAGTAATAGTAGCATCTGTAGTAGTAGTTGGAGTGAAATTGGTAGGAGTAGTAGTGGCAGTAGTTGTAGTAATCGGAGTAGTAATAGTATCGGTAGTAGAATGAGTAGTAGTTGGTGTTGTCGTAGGAGCAGTAGTAGTAGTACTGGGAGTAGCAGTTGCAATAGCTATAGCTGAAATAGTGGTAGTCACAGTAGTAGTAGGAGTACCATTGGTAAAAATAATAGAAGTTGTAGTAGTAGTAGTAGCGGGAGTAGTCGTAGTATTAGTTGCCATTGTAGTAGCAATTCTAGCAGTGCTAGTAGTAGGAGGAGGAGTAGAAGTACTAGTAGCAGGAGCGGCAGTTGTTGTAGTAGCAGAAGTAGCATTAGTAGTAGGAGCAGTAGTAGTAGTGTTAGTAGTAGCAGTAGCAGCAGAAGGAGTAGTAATAGTTGTTGTTGTAGTAGTAGTAGCTGTAGTAGTCGTAGTAGTACTAGCTGTAGCAGTAGTCATAGTAGTTGGAGAAGTCATAGTAGTAGTAAAAGTAGTAGTAGTAGAAATAGTAGTAGTTGTGGTAGCAGTAGTAGTATTTGTAGCAGTACTAGTAGTAGCAGTCGTAGTAGTAATAACTATGGTAGCAGCAACAGTAGTAGTAGTTGTAGTAGTAGTAGATGTACTAGCAATAGTAGCAGTTATATAGTAGTAGTGATAATAGTAGTAGTAGCAGTTGTGGCAGTAGTGGTAGTAATAGCAGTAATAGTATTAGTTTTGGTAGTAGCAGCAACAACAACAGTAGTAGTAGTAGCAGCAGCAGTTGTGGCAATAGTTGTAGTAGTAGTAGCAGTAGAAGTACTAGTAGTAGTAGCAGTAGAAGTACTAGTAGTAGTAGCAGTAGTAGTAATAGTAAAAGCAGAAGTAGTAGTAGTAGAAGTTACGAGAGCAGTAGCTATAGTAGTAGTAGCACTAGTAGTAGCAGTAGTAATAGTAGTAGTTGTTGTAATAGTAGTACTAATTGTGGTAATAGTAGTTGCATTCGTCATAGTGCTAGTAGAGGTAGCAATAGTAGCCATAGTAGCAGTAGTAGTAGTAGCAGTCATAGCAGTATTAGCTGTTGTAGTAGTAGTAATAGTAGTAATAATAGTTTAACTAGTAGTGGTAGTAGCAGGAGTTGTAATAGCTATAGTAGTAGTAGTAGTGGTGGTGGTAGTACGAGTAGTAGCAGAAGTAGTACTAGCTGCAGTATTTTGGTGGGAATTGTTGTAGCACTAGCAACAATGATGGTTGGATTAGTAATTATTGTAGGAGCAGTAGTAGTTGTAGTAGTAGCAGTGGGCGTATCAGTAGTAGGAGCTGCAATAGTTCTAGTAGTAGTTGCAATGTTAGTTGCGGATGCAACAATAGTAGCAGTAGATGCTGCAATGTTTGTAGTAGTAGTAGTAGTAGGGGCAACAAGATCTATAGTACTTGCATGAAGTAGTAGTAGTCATAGTAGAAGTAGCATTAGTCATTGTGGCAGCAGTCGCAGTAGTAGTGATAGTAGTTGTAGTTGTAACAGCAGCAGTACCAGAAGTAGTAGCAGTATGAGAAGAAGTTATGGTAGAAGTAGTAGCAACAGTAGTAGTAGTAACAGCAGAAATAATAGTAGTAGTAGAGCAATAGCGGAAGAAGTATTAGTAGTAGAAGTTGAAGTTGGATTAGTAGTAGTAGCAGTCATTGCGGCATTTGTAGTAGTACTAGTAGTAGCAGTAGTAGTTGTTATATTAGTAGTAGTAGTAGTAGTAGCCACAATAGGACTTGCAATAGTAGTAGTAGTTTTAGTAGCAGTAGTAGTATCAGCAGAAGTGGTAGTAGTCTGAGAAGCAGTAGTAGTAGCAGTAGCGGTTGCAGTATTAGTTGTAGTAGTGGTAGTAGTCATAGTATTAATAGCAGTAATTGTGGCAGTACTAGTAATAGTAGTTGTTGTTGTTGCTATTATAAAAGTACTACTAGCAGTAGCAGCAATGGTAGTAGTTCTAGTGGTAGCAGTAGCAACCGTAGTAGCAATAGTTGTATTAGCGAAAGTAGCAGTAGTAATAGTTGGAATAGCTATAGTAGTTGTTGTTATAACTATAGTAGTAATTGTAGTTGTTGTTGTTGTTGTAGTAGTAGTAGTAGAAGTAATAGTGGTAATAGTAATAGTAGTAATAGTAGTGGGAGTTGCAATAGTAGAGAAAGTGGTGCTGGTTGTAGCAATAGCAGTAGTAATATTACCAGTAGTAATAGTAATAGTAATAGTAGTAGTAGTAGTAGTAGTAGTAGTAGTAGTAGTAGTAGAAGTAGTAGTAGTAGCAGCAGCAGCAATTATAGTAGTAGTAGGAGGAGGAGTAGTAGTAGTGTAAGTATGAGTAGTAGTAGCAGTAGTAGAAGGAGTAGCCCTAATAGTAGGAGTAGTAGTATAGTAGTAATAGTAGTAGAAGTAGTACTTCTAGTAATAGTAGGAGTAGAGTAGTAGTAGTAGTAGTAGTAGTAGTAGTAGTAGTAGTAGTAGTAATACTAGTAGTAGTATTATTAGTAGTAGCAATTGTTGTAGTAGTAGTAGTTGTTGTTGTTGTTGTAAAAGTAGTACTAGCAATTGCAACAGAAGTAGTAGTTGCAGTAGTAGCAGTAGGCGTCATAGTGTCAGTAGTTGTAATGGCAGAAGTAGTGGTAGTAGTAGTTTATATAGTTGTAGTAGTTATTGTTGTTGTAGTAGTAGTAATAGTAGTAGTAGTGGTGGTGGTGTTAGTGCTAGTTGCAATTGGAACAAAAGTGGGGGTGGTCGTAGTAGTAGTAGTAATAGTAGTAGTAGCAGCAGCAGAAGCAGTCGTAGTAGCTATAGAAGTAGTAGCTGTTGTAGTAGTAGTAATTGCAACAACATTAGTCACAGTAGTTGTAGAAGTAGTAGTAGTTGCAGAAGTAATAGGAGTATTAGTGGTCGCAAAAGTTGTTCTATTAGTAGTAGAAGTTGGAGTAGTAGTAGTAGTAGCAAGTGTTGTTGTAGTAGTAGAAGGAAAAGTAGTAGTATAGGTAGTAGCAGTAGTAGCTGAACTTGTAGTAGGTGTAGTTGCACTAGTCGTAGCAGTAGTAGTAATAGCAACAGTAGCAGCAGCAGTAGTAGTAGCAGTTACAGTAACAGTAGTTGTAGTAGAATAAGTTGCAGTAGTAGGAGAAGTAGTTGTGGTAATAGTAGTAGGAGAAATAGTAGTCGTAGTAGTAGTAGTAGTAGTAGTAGTCGTAGCAATAGTAGTAGTAGTAGCAGCAGCAGCAGTATCAATAATAGTAGTAGTACTAGTAGTAGCAATAGTAGCAGTCGTAGTGGTAGTAGCAGAAGTAGTAGTAGTAGTAGTAGTCCTTTTTGTAGCCTTAGTTGTAGTAGTACTTTTAGAAGTAGTCGTAGCAGCCGTAGTGGTATCAGAAGCAGGAGCAGCAGCAGTAGTAGCATCAGTAGTGGAAGCAGAAGTAGTAATAGCAATAGTTGTATGCATAGTATTAGAAGTAGTAGTAGAAATAGTAGCAAGAGGAGTAGTAGTAATAGTAGTAGAAGCAGTAGTAGCAGTTGTAGCACTAAGTGGAAGTAGGGTTCTTTGTAATTGTAGGAGCAGTAGTAGTAGTAGTTGAAATATAAGTAGTTGTACTTGCAGTAGTAGTTGGAGAATCAGTGGTAGTAGTAGTGGTTGTAGTAGTAGTAGTAGTTGGAGTAGTAGTAATAGTAGGAGCAGTAGTGGTAGTAATAGTAGCAAAAGTAGTATTGGTAGAAGTTGCAGTAATAGTAGTAGTCAGAGTAGTATTCATAGTAGCCGTAGTAGTAGTAGTAGTCATAGAAGGAGCAATAACAGTTGTAGTTGGAGTAGCAATTACAGTTGTAGTTGTCAAAGTGGTAGTAGTAGTAGTAGCAGATGGAATATCATTAGTGGAAATAATAGTAGAAGTAGTCGTAGTAGATGGAGTAGTAGTTGTAATAGTAGCAGGAGGAGAAGAGGAAATAGTAGCAGTAGTTATAGTAGTAGGAGTAGTAGTTGTAGTAGTAGTAGTTGTTGTTGTTGTAGTAGGAGTTGTAGTTATAGTAATAGTAGTAGTCGTAGTTGGCATAGCCGTAGTAGCAATTATAGTAGCAGTAGTAGTAGTATTCGTCGTAGAAGTAGGAGAAGTCGCAGTAGTAATAGCAGCAGCAGCAAAAATAGTTATAGTAGTAGTAGTAATAAAATTAGTAGTAGCAATAATAGTTATAGAAATAGCAGTAGTTATAATAGTAGTAGGGGTAGGAGTAGTAGTTGTAGCAGTAGTAGAAGTAGTAGTGACTGGAGTAGTAGTAGTAATTGCAATAGTAAAAGTATCAGCAGCGGCAGTAGTAGTATTGGTAATAATAATTGCAGTAGTAGCAATTGTAGAAGTAGGAGTAAAAATAGAGATAATAGCAACAGTATTCGTAGTAGCATTTGTTGAAGCAGCAATAGTAGTAGTAGTACTAACAATAGTAGTAGTAGTAGTAGCAGCAGCAACAGTACAAGTAGGCTACGTAGTAGTAGTAGTAGCAGTGGCTGCAGCACTACGAATAGTAGTTATTGTAGTAGTGCTCGGAGCGGTAGTAGTAGTTGTTGTACTAGTTATAGTAGTAGTAATAGCAATTGTGGCAGCAGCAGTAGTGGCAGTAGTCATAGTAATAGTAGTAGAATTAGTAATAGTATAGTAGTAGTCATAGTAGAATTTGTTCTATGATTAGCAGTAGTAATTGCCATAGGAGTAGTATTATTAATAGCAATAGTAGCAGCAACAGCAAGAGTAGTAGTAGTTATTGTTGTTGGACTAAAAGTAGTAGGAGTAGTGGGAGTAGTTGAATTAGTAATAGCAGGAGGAGGAGGAGTAGTAGTAGTAGGACTAGTAGCAGCAGAAGTAGAGGTAGTAGTAGTTATAATAGTAGTATAAGTAGTAGTAGTAGTTGGCGTAACAACAATTGTAGTATTAGTAGAAGTGGTAGTAGTAGCAGTAGTAGTTTCCATATCAGTAGTAGTAGTAGAGTTTGTAGTAGTTGGAGCAATAGGAGTAGTAGCAATAGTTGCAATAGTAGCAATAGTTGTAGAAGTAGCAGTAGTTGCATTAGTAGTAGTAATAGAAGTAGTAGTAGCAATAGTAGTGGTTGTTGTGGTAGCAGGAGCAGTCGTAGTAGCAGTAGCAGTAGTAGTAGTGGTAGTAGTAGCAGTGGCAGTAGTAGTAGTCGCAATAGTAGTTGTTGTTGTAGTTGAGCCAGCAGTAGTATTAGCAATAGCAGTTGTAGTAGTAGTAGTTAGAATAGTAGTAGCAGCAATAGCAGTTGTTGTAGTAGTAGTAGTAGCAGTAGTACTAGTTGTAACAGTAGTTGTAATATTAGTATTAGTGGTAGTAGTATCAAAAGTACTAGTAGTAGTACTATTAGTAGTAGTAGTCGTCGTAGTGGTAGTAGTATTAGTAGTAGTGTGAGTAGCAGTAGTAGTAGTAGGAGTTTAAGAATTAGTAGTAGGAGTACTACTAGAAGTAGCAGTTGTTGCAGCAGTAGCTATTGGAGTAGTAGTAGTAGTAGTAGCAGTAGTACCAGCAGTAGTAGAAACTATAGTCATAGTACCAGTAGCAGTAGTAGTAGTGATAGTAGCAGTATTTCCAGTAGTAGCAGTTGCAATAGTAGCATTAGTATCAGTTATTGTTGTTGTTGTAGTAGTAGTAGGTGTTGTAGAAGTAGTAATGGTACTAGTAGTTGAAGACGCAGTAGCTGAAGTAGCTGTAGTGGTAGGAGGAGTTGTGGCTATAGTTGCCGTAGTAGCAGAAGCAGTAGTTGTAGGATAAATAGCAGTCGTAGCAGTTAATGTAGTAGAAGTAGTAGAAGTCATTACAGTAGTCATACTTGTAGTGGTAGTAGCAACAGTAGTAGTATTATTAGTAGTACTAATAGTAGTTGTACGAGTACTAGTAGTTCTAGTAGTAATTGTTGTAGTAGTCATGTAGCAGTGGTCGTAGTACTAGTAGTAGTAGTAGTAGTCGTAATAATAATAGTAGCAAGAGTAGTTGTAGTCGTAGTAGTAATAGTAGTAAGAGTAGTTGTAGTCGCAGTAGTAGTAGTAGAAGTAGTCATAGTAGTAGTAGTAGTTGTTGTTGTTATAGTAGTAGTAGTACGAGTAGCGGCAATAGTAGAAGAAATAGTAGTAGTAGTAGTAGTAGTAGCAGTTGTAATAGTTGTTGAAGTAGGAGTAGTAGAAGTAGTAGCCATATTAGCAGTAGCAGTGGATGTAGTACGAGTAGTAGTTTAGTAGTACTTGTAGCCGTAGTAGTTGTAGTAAAGGTAGTAGTAGTTGTAGTAGTAGCCATGTACTAGTAAATAGTAGTAGTAGTAGTAGTTGTTGTTGTTGTTGTTGTTGTTGTTGTAGGATTAGTAATAGGAGCAGGGGTAGTACTAGAAGTAGCAGTAGTTGCAGTTGTTGTAGTAGTGGTAGTAGTAGTACTTGTTGTAGTAGTTCTAGTAGAAGTTGAAGACGCAAAAGCTGAAGTAGCTATTGTAGTAGTAGGAATAGTGGCCATAGTATTTGTAGTAGCAAAAGTAGAATTTGTAGCAGACATAGCAGTAGTAGCAATTAATGTCTTAGAGACAGTAGTAGTGGTGGTACTAGAAGTAGTAGGAGTAATATTAGTTGAAGATGTAGCAGTAGCAGCAGCTTTAGTATTAGCTGTAGTCAGAGTAGGAGCAGAAGTAGTTATAGTAGTAGCTGCAGTAGGAGTAGCAATAGTAGTTGTAGTAGTAGTTGTAGCAGTAGTAGTGGTATTAGTAATAGTAATAGCTGTAGTAGCAGTAGCAGTAACTTTAGTAGTAGTAGTAGCAGTAGTCGTAGCAGTAGTTACAGTTGTAGTGCTATTAGTTGTAGTAGCAGGAGTAATAGCAGTAATAGTGCTAGTAGTAGTCATAGTAGTTGCGGTAGCAGGAGTAGTAGTAATAGTAGTCAAATTAGTAGTAGTAGCTGTAGTAGTAGTAGAAGTAGCAGTAGTAGTGGAAATAGTGGTAGTAGCCACAGCAGTAGTGGTATTAATAATAGTAATAGTTGTAGTAGGAGTAGCAATAGTAGTAGCAACAGCAGTGGTAGTAGTAGCAGTTGCAGTAGTAGTAGTAATAGCAGCTATAGCAGAAGACGTAGTCATACTAGTTGTAGTAGCAATAGTAGTGCCAATTATAGTACAGCAGTAGTAGTAGTCGCTTTATTAGTAGTAGTAGGAGTAGTAGTAGTAGGAGTAGTAGTAGTAGTAGTAGTAGTAGTAGTAGTAGTAGTAGTAGTAGTAGTAGTAGTAGTAGTAGTAGTAGTAGTGGTAGTAGTAGTAGTAGTAGTAGTAGTAGTAGTAATTGTAGCACAAGTAGCAGTGGTAGTTGTAGTTGTAGAAGCAGTAGCAGTGTAGTATCAGTAGTAGCAGTAGCAGTATTCATAAAAGTAGCAGAAGTAAGAATAGTAGTAGTTGTAGCAGTAGTTGTAGTAGTAGTCATAGTATTAGTACCCATAATAGTAATGATACTTGTAGTAGTACCAAAAGTAGCAGTAGTAGAAGTAGTAGCAGAAGCAGCAGTAGTAGTGGTAGTAGGAGTAGTAGTAGTAGCTGTGGTAATATTAGTAGTAGAAGTAGCTGCACAAGTTGCAATAGTAGCACTAGTTGTAGTAGTACTACTAGTAGTTGCAGAAGTAGTGGTATTAATAATGGTAATAGTTGTTGTTGTAGTAGCAGCAGCAGTCGGAGTAGTAGTAGTAGTAGTCATTGTAGTTGTAGTACTAGTAATTATAGTTGTAGTAGTATTGCAGTAGTCATCGTAGTAGTAGTCATAGTAGTTATAGTAGCCGAAGTAGTAGTAGCGGTAGTCGTAGTAGTAGTAGTAGCTATAGTAGTAGCACTAGTAGTAGCAGCAGCAGCAGTAGTAGTAGGAGTAGTAGTAGCTGTAGTTGTTGTAGTAGTATTAGTTGTAGTAGTAGTAGTTGCAGTAGTAGTAATATTAGCAGTAGTGGTAGTTGAAGTAGTAGTGTAGTTGTATGAGTAGTAGTAGTTGTGGTATTAGTACTTGTAGTAGGAGAATTTGTAGCAATTATTGTAGTAGCAGTAGTAGTCTTATTGGTCGGAGGTGTAGTTCTGATGATAGGGATAGTGGTAGTATTAGTACTAGTAATGGTAGTAGTAGGAGTAGTAGTTGTTTTAGTAGTCATAGTTTTAGTGGTAGTAACAGTAGTAGTAGTAACAGAAGTGATAGGAGGAGTAGTAGTAATTCTAGTAGTGCTAGTTACAGTAGTCATGTAGTAGTAGTAGCAGTAGTAGCAGTAGTAGAAGTAGCAGTAGTAGTAGTAGAGAAAGTCATAGTAGTAGTAGGAGCAGTAGCAGTTGTAGTAGAAGTAGTAGAAACAGGAGTAGCAGCAGAAGCTAAAATTATAGCAATAGTAGTGGTAGTAGTAGCAGTAGTAGTAATAATAGTAGCAGTAGTAGTAGTAGTCCTACTATTATTACTACGTCTACTACTACTAATACTGCATTGTAGTAGTAATAGTAGTAGTAGTGGTAGAAGTAGTCATCGTAGTTGTAGTATCAGTAGTAGTAGTAATAGTAGTCATGTTATTAGTAGTAGTTGTACTAGTAGTAGTCGTAGTAGTAGTAGCAGCAGCAATAGTAGTAGTGGTAGCAGTAGTAGTAGTAGCAGTCGTGGTATTCGTAATAGTAATAGTTATAGTAGCAGTTGTAGTATAAGTATTAGTAGTAGTAGCTGCAGATGTAGTGCTAGTAGTTGACGCAGTAGTAATATCTATTGTACTGGTAGTAGTAGTCATAGTAGTTGTCGTAGTAGGAATAATAGTAATTTTAGCCATAGTAGTAGTAGTAGTTGTAGTAGTAGTTGTAGTTATAGTAGTGGTGGTAGTGGTAGTGGTAGCAGAAGTAGTAGTAGTAGTAGCTATTGTAGCAGTAGTGGTTGTAGTAGTCAGAGTAGCTGTAGTAGCAGGAATAGCAGCAGTAGTGGTCGTAGTAGTAGTAGCTGTAGTAGTAGTACTAGTACTAGTAGAAGTAGTAGTAGTAGTATTCGTAGCAATAGTAGTAGTAGTAGGAGGAGGAGGTGTAGTGGTAGTAGTAGTTGTAGTGGTTGTTGCAGTAGTTGTAGTAGTAGTAGTAGTAGTAGTAGTAGTAGTAGCTCAAGTATTAGTTGTAGTGGTAGTAGAAGTAGTAGAGTAGTTGTAGGTGTAGTAGTAGTAGTAGTATTAGTTTTTGTAGTAGTAAAATTTGTGGTAATTGTAGTAGGAGTAGTAGTAGTAGCAGTGTAATAATGGTAGTTGTAGGAGTAGCAGTAGTTGTAGTAGTCATAGTTGTAGTGGTAGTAATAGTAGTATTAGTGTTATTAGTACTTATACTAGTAGTAGTAGGAGTAGTAGTAATTCTGTTAGTACTAGTTGTGGTAGTCATGAACTAGTAGTAGCAGTAGTAGTTGTTGTCATAGTAGTAATAATAGTCGAAGTCCTTGTATTCGGAGTAGTAGTGGTAGAGGTAACAGTAGTAGTTCTACAAATAGTCTTAGTAGTAGTAGTAGCAGTAGTAGTCGTAGTAGAAGTAGAAGTAGTACGAGATGCAGCAGTGGCAGAAGTAATAGCAGTTGTATTGGTACTAGTTGAACTAGTAGTAGTAGTTGAAGTAGTAGTAGTAGTAATAGTCATATTAGAAGTAGGAGTACATGTAGTAGTAGTTATAGTAGTAATAGTAGTAGTAGTAGTAGTAGTAGTAGTAGTAGTAGTAGTAGTAATATTAGTAGTAGGTATAGTAATTGGTCTCGGAGTAGTAGTAGTAGTAGTCATAGTAGTAGTAGTAGAACTAGTTGTACTAGTAGTAGTAATAGTAGTAGTAATAGTAGTAGTATTAGTAGTAGTTGTGGTAGTAGAAGTAGTGGTAGTAGTACTAAAAGGAGTAGCAATAGTTGTAGCGGTAGAAGGAGTAGTAGTAGTAGTCATAATAAAAGCGGCGGCAGTAACAACAGTGGTGGTTGTAGTAGTAGTAGGAGTAGTAGAAGAAGTGACAGTACAAGCAGTAGAAGTAGTAGCAGTAAAAGTAGTAGGAGTAGTAGGAGTAGTAGTAATTGGGGTAGCAGTATTAGTTATAGAAGCTGTAGTAGTTATAATAATAGTAGTATTGGTAATAATAGTAGCTGTAGGAGTGGTAGTAATAGCATTATTAATAGTAATAGTTCCAGTAATAGTAGTAATAGTAGTAGTAGTATAGTAGTAGTGGTGGTAGTAGTAGTAGTCTGAGTAGTAGTAATAGGAGCAGCAGCAGCATCGGCATCAGAAGTAGTAGTAGTATTGGTAGTTGTAGTAGTAGTACCAGTAGAAGTAGTAGTGATAGTAGAGCAAGTAGCATTAATTGTAGTAGTATTAGCGTTAGTAGTAGTAGTAGTAGCAGCAGTTGTAGTAGCAGCAGTAGTTGAAGTAGTAGTACTAGTTATAGTAGTAGAAGTAAATGTCTTTATTGTAGTAGTAGAAATAACAGTAGTTGCAGCAATAGTAGTAGTAATAGTAGTTGTAACAGATGTAGTAGTAAAAGTAGTTTTACTAGTAGTAGTCGTATTTGGAGTTGGAGTTGATGTAGTAGTAATAGTACCAGTAACTATAGTAGTAGTAGTATTAGTTGTGGTAGTAGTAGTAGTAGTAGTAATTGTGGTAGTAGTAGGGGTGGTAATAGGAGAAGGTGTAGTAGTAGAAGAAGCAATAGTAGTAGTAGTAGTAGTAGTTGTTGTTGTTGTAGTAGTAGTAATAGTAGTTGTATTAGTAGTAGTTGGAATACTAGAAGTAGTATTAGTAGTAGTTGGAATAGTAGTTGTATTATTAGTAGTAGTTGGAATAGTAGCAGTGGTAGTAGTTGTAGTAGTAGTATTATTAGTAGTGGTAGTAGTAGGAGTAGCAGTAGGAGTTGTAGCTATAGTAGTAGTAGTAGCAGCATCAGCGATAATAGTAGTAGTTGTAGTTGTAGTAGCAGCAGTAGTAGTAATAATAGTAGTTGTAGTAGTAGTAGTAATAGTGTTATTAATAGCACTAGTTGTTGTAATAGTAGTAGTAGTAGTAGTAGTAGTAGTAGTTATAGTTGTACAAGTAGCAAAAATAGTAGTAGTATTAGTATTTGTAGTGGTAGTAGTAGTAGTAGTAGTAGTTGTAGTAGTTGTAGTAGTAGCAGTAGCTATAGCAGTAGTACTAGTTGTGGTAGTAGAAGTAAATGACATTGTTGTAATAGTAGCAGTAGTATTATCTGCAGCAGCAGCAGCAGCAGTAGAAGCAGCAGCAACAATAATTGTAGTAGTAGCAGTAGTAGTAGTAGTAGTTGTTGTTGTTGTTGGTGTTGTTATAGTAGTAGCAATAACAGTATTAGTAGTAGTAGTAGTAGTCGTAGTAGTCATAGTAGTAGTTGTAGTACTACTCGTAGTTCTCGTCGTAATCATAGAAGTAGTAGTAATTGTAGTTGTATTAGTAGTAGCAATACAAGTAGTAGAAATAGTAGTCGGAGTGCTACATGTAGCAGTAATTGTTGTAGTAGTAGTATTAGTCGTAGTAGTACTAGTCATCATAGTAGTAGTAGTAATACTCATAGTTTTGGTAGTATTGGTCATTGTAGTAGTTGTTGTTGTTATTGTGTAAGTGCAACTGTAGTAGGAGTAGTTAAAGAGCAGCTGCAGTAGTAGTAGCAGTAGTAGCAGTAGTAGTCAGTGCCATTGTACTTGTAGTAGCACTAGCATTAGCAACAATAGCAGCATTAGTAGTAGAGTTATACTTGTAGTAGCAATCATTGTAGTAGTAGTAGTGGTTGTAGTACTAGAAGTAGTTGTAGTAGTAGTTGCTGGAGCAATTGTTGTAGTAGTAGTAGCAGCAGCAATCGTCGCAATAGTAGTAGGAGTAGTAATAGTTATTGTTGTTGTAGCAGAGTTGTTCTAGCAGCAGAAGTAGCAGTTATTATTATGGCAGCAGTAGTAGTAGTAGCTATAGTACTAGTAGTTGCAATAGTAGTAGTAGCAGAACTAGTAGTTGTTGTTGTAGTAGTAGCAGTAGCAGTAGTAGCAACAACAATAGTATAAGTAGAAGTAGTAGTACTTAATGTGGTAGTAGTTGTTGTTGGTGCAGCAGTAGCAATAGTAGCAGTAGCAGGAGTAGTAGTAGTACCAATAACTATAGGTGTAGTAGTAGTAGTGGCAGTTGCTGTAATAGTAGTTGCGATAGTTGGATTAGTAGTAGTAGTAGTAGCAGTAGCAGTAGTAGCAGTAATAGTAGTAGCAACGATAGTTGTAGCAATAGTAGTAGTAGTAGTAGTAGCAGCACTATTAGCAGTAGTAGCAGCAGGAGCAGCGGTAGAAGCAGTAGAGTTAGTAGTAGTAGTAGTAGTAGTAGTAGTAGTAGTAGTAGTAGTAGTAGTAGTAGTAGTAGTAGTAGTAGTAGTAGTAGTAGTAGTAGCAGTAGCAATTGTTGTAGTTGTAGCTGAGGTACTAGTAGCAAAAGTAGTAGTTGTAGGAGATGTAGTAGTACTTGTTATTGTGGAAAAGTAGTAGTAACTGTACTTATTGTGGTAGTTGTAGTTATAGTAGTAGTCGTTGTAATAGTAATAGTAGTAGTAGTAGTAGTAGTAGTAGTAGTAGCAGAAGTAGTAGTAGTAGTCGTATTGGTAGTCGTAGTTGTAGTTTCAGTAGTAGCAGCAGTAGCAGGAGTAGTAGAATTAGCAGCAAAAGTTACGAAAGTAGTGACAGTAGTACCCGTAGTTGTAGCAGAGATAGTTAAAGCAGATCTGGCTATAGTAATAGTAGTTGTAGTAGTAGAACTAGTAGCAATCTAGTTGCAATATTAGTGGTAGTAGTAGAAGAAGTAATGGTAGTAATATCAGTAATAGTATTAATAGACATAAAAGTAGTAGCAGTTGTAGTACCATTACTAGTAGTAGTAGTAATAGGAGTCGCAATAGTTGTAGTAGTACCAGTAGTAGTAGAAATAGTTGTAGTAGAAGTTGCAGCAGCAACTGAAGTAGTAACAGTAGCAGTAGGCATAGTAGTAGTAGTAGTATTATTATTATTAGTAGTAGTAGTACCGGTATTAGTATGAGTAGTGGTATTAGTACCAGTAGTAGTACCTATAGTAGTAGTAGAAGAAGTAGCCGTAGAAGTTGTAGCGGCAATAGTAGTAGTAGTAGCGGTACTAGTAGCAGTAGTAGTTATTGTTGTAGTAGTAGTAGTGGTCGTAGCAATTGTAGTCATTGTAGTTGCAACAGTAGCAGCAGCAGAAGAATTAATAGCTAGACAAGTAGTAGGAGTAGGGGTTGCAGTAGCAGTATTAGTAGTAGTAGTTGTTGTTGTTTAGTAGCAACAACAATAGTAGTAGTAGTAGTTGTTGTGGTAGTGGGAGGTGTAGTAGTAGTAGTAGTAGTAGTAGTAGTAGTAGTAGTAGTGATAGTTGTTGTTGTTATAGTAGTAGTAGTTATAGTTGTTGTTGTAGTAGTAGTAGTAGTAGTAATAGTAGTAATTGAAGTAGTAGCAGTAGTAGAACTAGGACGAGGAGGTGGAGCAGTAGTTGTAGCAGTAGGAGTTGTTGTTGTAGTAGTAGTATTAGTAGTAGTTCTAGTAGTTGTAGTGTAGCAGTAGTAGTCATAGTAGAGGTAGTTGTAGCAGTATTAACTGTTGTTGTAGTAGTAGTAGCAGCAGCAGTAGTCATAGTAGTAGTAGTAGCTTGAGAAGTGCAAGTAGACGTAGTAGTAGTAGTAGTAGTATTAGTAGGAGGAGTAGTAGCGACAGTAGTATTAGTACTAATAGCTGGAGTAGTAGTTGCAGAAGTAGTAGTAATAGTAGTATTATTTGCAATAGTATTAGTAGTAGTTGTTGTTCTTGTCGTAGTAGTAGTAGTGTAGCAGAATTAGTAGTAAGAGTGGAAGTAGGAGTAGTGGTAGTGGTAGTACTAGTAATAGTATTAGTAGCAATAGTAGTAGTAGTGCAAGTAGTAGCAGGAGCAGTAGTTGTAGCAGTAGGAGTTATTGTTGTAGTAGTAGTATTAGTAGTAGTTTTTGTAGTTGTAGTGTAGCAGTAGTAGTCATAGTAGAGGTAGATGTAGCGGTATTAAGTGTTGTAGTAGTAGTAGTAGTAGCAGCAGCAGCAGTAGGAGCAGTAGTAGTCATAGGTAGTAGTAGTAGCTTGAGAAGTGCAAGTAGAACTAGTAGTAGTAGTAGTAGTAGTATTAGTAGGAGGAGTAGTAGTAGTGACAGTAGTATTAGTAGCAATAGCTGGAGTAGCAGTTGCAGAAGTAGTAGTAATAGTAGTAGTAGTTGTTCTTGTCGTAGTAGTAGTAGTGTAGCAGAATTAGTTGTAAGAGTGGAAGTAGGAGTAGTGGTAGTGGTAGTAGTAGTAATTGTATTAATAGCAGTAGTAGTAGTAGTGCAAGTAGTAGCAGCAGAAGTTATACTAACAGTAGTAGCAATAGTAGTAGTATTAGCAGTAGTAGCTGTATTATTAGCAGCAGCAGTAGTATTAGTTATAATAGTAGTATTGTGGTAGTAGTAATAGTAGTAGCAGTATTATAAGCTGCAGCTGTAGTAGTGGTAGTTGTTGTAATAGTAGCATTAGTAGTAACCATAGTAGTAGTCCGGATAATAGTAGTAGTAGAAGCAATTGTTATAGTAGAAGTAGTAGTAGTAGTCATATTAGCAGTAGTAATAGTAGTAGTAGCGGTGGTATTAGCAGTAAGAGTAGTATCAATAGTGGTAGCAGTTGCAGTAGTAGCAGCAGTACTAGTAGTCACAATATTCGTAATAGTTATTGTAGTAGAAGCAGTTATATTGGTAGCAGTTGCAGTAGCCGTAGTAGTAGTATGAATAGCAGCATCAATTGTAGCAGTCGCAGTTGTTGTACTAAAAGTAGAAGTAGTATTAGTTGTTGTAGTACTTGTAGCATCATTAGTTGTAGTAGTAGTTGCAGCAACAGCAACAGTAGTACTAGTAGCATTACCTGTAATAGTAGAAGTAGCAATAGTAGTAGGAGAAGTAGTAGCAATAGTAGTAGTAGTAGTAGTAGCACTAGCAGTAGTGTAATAGTTATTCTAGTAGCAGCAGCAGTTGTAGTAGTAGTAGTAGCTGTAGTAGTACTAGTAGTACGAGGAGTAGCAGCAGTAGTAGTTGTTGTAGTAGTAGTAGTAGCTGTAGTGCTAGTAGTAGTCATAGTAGCAGTAGAAATAGTAGTAGCAGTAGGAATAGCAGCAGATATCATCGTTGTAGTAGTAGTAGAAGTAGTAGTTGCAGTGGCAATAGCAATAGTGGTAGCAGTAGTATTAGTAGCAGAAGTAGTGGAAGTAGTAACTGTAGTGAAAGTAGTAGTTGTTGTAGAAGTAGTACTAGGAGCAGTTGGAGCCGTAGCAGTTGGAGTAGCAGCAGCAGCAGCAGTAGCAGTAGTAGTAGTGATGGGCATAATAGTAGTAGTAGTAGCAGTTGTAGCAGTAGTGCCAGTTGCAAAAGTATGAGTAGTTGTAGTAGTAGCAGTAGTAGCAACTGTAGTAGCAGTAGTTGTACAAGTGGCAGTAGCAGTTGTAGTAATAGTTGTTGTAGAAGTTGGAGTAGCGGCATTTATTGTAGTAGTAGAAGTATTTGTAGCATTAGAAGTACGAGCAACAGAAGTTGTAGTAATTTCCAAAGTAATAGCAGAAGTAATAGCAGCAGTAGCTGTAGTGGCAATAGTAGTAGTTGCAGTAGAAGTAGTACTAGTAGTAGAAGTATTGGTAGTAGCAGTGGTAGTAGGAGATGTTGTAGTAGTTGTGGTAGTAGTAGTTCTAGTAGTTGTCTACGAAGTAGTGGGGGTAGTAGTAGTATTTGAAGTTGCAGTAGTAGTAGTAGAACCGGTTGTCGTATTAGTAGCAGTAACATTATTAGTAGTAGGAGTAGAAGTTGTAGTAGTACTATAAGTAATAGTAATATAGCAGCAGAAGTGGTACTTGTTATAGTAATAGTTATAGTAGCAATAACAGCAGGAGCAGGAGTAGCAGTAGTAGTAGTTGCAGTAGTACTACTAGTAGTTGCAGTCGTAGTAGTAATCACAGTAGTAGAGGTAGTAGTTGTCATTGTAGTATTAGTAGCAGGAGTAGTATTAGTAGTAGTCATGGTAGCAGTAGTAGAAGTAATAGTAGGAGCATGAGCAGCGGTAGTTGGTGTAGGAGTAATAGTAGTAGTACTAGAAGTTGCCGTAGTGGCAGTAGTAGCAGTAGTAGTTGCTGTAATAGCCACAATAGTAGCATAGCAGGTGCTGTAGTAGTAGTAGTGCTTGTAGAACTAACAACATTAGCAGTAGTAGTAGTAGCAGTAGCAGTAGTAGTTGCTGTAGTAGTTCTTGTAGTATTAGTAGTAGTAGTAGTGGTATTTGTAGTACTAGTAGCAGTAGTATTAGTAGTAGTCGTAGTAGTAGAAGTGATAGAGCAGTAGTAGGAGTAGTTGTAGTGGTTGTATTAGTAGTTGTAGTAGGACAAGTTGTAGTAATTGTAGTAGTAGTCATAATAGTAGTGGTAGTAATAGCAATAGTTGCAGTATAGGTAGTAGTAGTAGTTGTTGTTGTAGTACTATTAGTAGCAGTAATAGTAGTAGTTGTAGGAGTAGTAGTAGTTCTAGTAGTGGTGGTAGTAATAATAGTGTAGTAGTACTGGTAGTAATAGTAGCAGTAATAGTCATAGTTGTAGTAGTAGTAGGAGTAGTTGTACGCACACTAGTAGCAATAGAAGTAGCAGTTGTAGTAGTAGTAGTCATAGTAGTATTGGTTGTGGTAGTAGTAGATGTAGCAGTAGTAGGAGTAGTACGAGTAGCAGCAGTCGCAGCAACAGTAGTAGTCGATGTATCTGTAGTAGTAGTTCTTTCAGTAGTTGTTGTAGTAGTAGTAGTAGAACTCGCAATAGCTGTAGTAGTAATAGTAATAGTAGTAGTAAGTAGTAGAAGTAGTTGTACTTGTAACTACAGTAGTATTAGTAGTAGTAGTAGCAGCAGCAGTTGTTGTTGTTGTTGTTGTGGTAGTAATAGTAGCAGTAGTAGTCATCGTTGTTGTTGTTGTGGTAGTAGTATTAGGAGTAGTTGTAATTGTAGTAGAATTAGTAGTTGCAGTCGTATCAGCATTAGGAATAGTAATCATAATAGTAGTAGTAGCAGTTGTAATAGTTGTAGCTGTACTAGTAGTAGAAGCAGCAACAGTAGTAGTAGTAGTAGTAGTAGTTGGAGTAGTAGTCGAAGTAGCAGTAGAAGTAGAAGAAGTGGTAGCTATAATAGTAGTAGTATTATTAGAAGGAATAGTAGTAGAAGTAGCAATAGTGGTAGTAATAGAAGTAGTAGTAGCAATAGCAGTACTACTAATAGTTGTAGTAGTAGTAGTAGTAGTAGTAGCAGTAATAATAGTAGCAGTAGAAGTAGTTGTAGTAGTAGTACAAGTAGTAGTAGTCCTAGTAGTAGTTGTATTTGTAGTAGTAGCTGTAGTAGTAGTAGCCGTTGTAGTTGTCGTAGTTGCTGCAGCAGTAGTACTAATATTAGTAGTGGAAGTAGTTGTTGTTATTGTTGCGATAATAGTAGTAGTCGGAGTCATTGTAGTGGTGGTTGTTGTCCTAGTTGTAGTAGTTATGGTTGTAGTAGTAGTAGTAGGTGTTGGTGTTGGAGTTGGAGTAGTAATAGGAGTAGTTGAAGTTGTAATAGCAGTAGTAGGAGTAGGTGTTGCAGTAAGAGTAGCAACTCAAGTAGTTGGAGTAGTAGCAGTCATAGTAGATGTTAGTAATAGTAGTAGGAGTAGTTGTAGTAGATCAATTGTTGTAGTAGTAATAGATGTTGTAGATCTAGTAGTAGTCATAGTAGGAGTAGTAGTAGCATTAGTAGTAGTAGCTGTAACTGTAATACTATTAGTAGTATTAGCAGTAGTGGTAGTAGTAGTTGTTGTAGTAGTGATAGTAGCCGCAGCAGTAATACTAGTAGTAGTAGTAGTAGTAGTAGTAGTAGTAGTAGTAGTAGTAGTAGTAGTAGTAGTCGCAGCAGTAGTAGTAATAGTAGAAGTTATAATAGAAGTTGTAGTAGTTATAGGAGTAGTAGTAGTAGTAGTAGAAGTAGCAGGTGTAGTAGTGGTAGTAGTCGTAGTAGTAATAGTAGTGGTAGTAGGTGTAGTAATAGGAGTAGTAGGAGTAGTAGTTCTTGTTGTTGGTGTTGTTGTACTAGTAGTAGTTGTTGTTGTAGTAGTAGTAATAATAGTAATAGTATTAGTAGTAGTTGGAGTAGTAGTAGTTGTTGTTGCAGTTGTTGTTGTACGAGTAGTAGTAGGACTAACAGTAGAAGTAGTAGTAGTAGCAGTAGTAATAGTAGCAGCAGCAGCAACGACAATAGTAGTAGTTGTAGTAGTTATAGTAGTAGTAGTGGTAGTAGCTGGAGTAAGTGAAGAACTTGCTGTAGAAGTAGCAGAAATAGTAGCAGTAATTGTATTTGTATGCGTAGTCGATGCAGTAGTATCAGTAGGAATAGTAGTGGCATTAGTAATTGTATTAGGAGTAGTAGTAGTAATAATAGTAGTTGTGGGAGTAGTAGTAATAGTGTAATTTATTGTACTAGTTGCAGGAGTAGTAGTAATGGTAGTAGCAGCAGCAGCAGCAGGAGTAGTAGTAGTAGTTGTTGTTGTTGTAGTAGTAGGAGCAGCAGCAGCAGCAGTAGTAGTGGTAGTAGGCAGAGGAGGAGGAGGAAGAGGAGTAGTAGTAGTTGTTGTTGTAGTAGTAGTAGTAGTATTATTAGTAGTAGTACTAGTACTAGCAGTAGTAGTAGTAGCACTAGTAGTACCAGTAGTAGTAGTAGTAGTAATAGTAGTAGCACCAGTAGAAGTAGTTGTCGTAGTAGGACAAGTAGCAGTAACAGTCTTAGGAGTAGTATTAGTAGTAGTAGCAGTTGAAGTGGTAGCTGCAGCTATAGCAGTTGTATTGGTAGTAGTAGCTGAAGTAGTTGTCGTTGTTGTCATAGTAGTAGTAGAAGTAATACTCGTGGTATTGGCAGTAGTGGTCATTGTAGTAGTAGTAGTTGTTGCCATTGTAAAAGCAACAATAGTGGTAGGGGCATTAGTAGCAGGAGTAGTCGTAGCAACTGTAGTTGTAGTAGCATAAGTATTTGCAGCTACAACAGCAGTTGTAGTAGTGTTGTAGTTGTTGTAGTTGTCATTGTAGTAGTTGTATTAGTTGTAGTAGTAGAAGTAGTTGTAGTTTTTGTTGTTGGAGCTGTAATTGTAGTAGTAGTAGTAGCAGCAACAACAATAGTAGCAATAGTAGTAGGAGTAGTAGTAGCAGTAGTAGTTGTTGTTTTTATTGTTGTAGCAATAGAATCAGTAATAGCAGTAGTAGCAGTTGTAGTTGTGGTAGGTGTAGTAGTTGTAGCGGTAGTTATAATCGTTGTAGTGGTAGGTATAGTAGTTGTAGTAGCAGTAGTAGAAGCAGCAGCAATAGTTGTAGTAGGAAAAGAAGTATTAGTAGCAGTAGCGGTAGTAGTTGTAGCAGTAGTTGTACTTGTAGTATTAGAACTAGTAGTAGAAGTAATTTTAGTAGCAGTAGCAGCAGTAGTAGCAGTAGTTGTAATAGTAGTAGAAGAAGTAGTAGTTATAGTTGTTGTAGCAGTAGTAGCAGCAGTAGATGTAGTAGTAACATGAGTAGAAGTAGTAGTAGTTGTTGTTGTTGTTGTTGTAGTATTTGTAGTAGTAGTATTAGCAGCAATAGTAATTATAATAGTAGTAGTAGCAGCAGTAGTAGAAGTAGTAATAGTAGTCGTAGTGGTAGCCATAGTTGTTGTATCAGCAATAGTAGTGGCAGTAGTAGCAGTAGCATTTGTAGTAGTAGTAGAAGTAGTAGAACAAATAGTAGTAGTAGGTGAAGTAGTGGCCGTAGTACCAGTAGTTGTAGTAGAAGTGGCCCTAGTAGTAGTCATAGTATTAGTAGAACCAGTAGCAGTATAGTTACAATAGTAGTAGTAGCCGTAGTAGTAGTAGCAGCAGCAGTAGCAGAAGTAGTGGTAGTAGTAGTACCAGTACTAGTAGTAATAGTAATAGGAATAGCAATAGTAGTAGTAGTAGTAGTAGTAGCATTAGCAGAAGTAGTTGTTGTAGAAGTTGTAGCAGCAATCGTAGTAGTAATAGTAGCAACAGCAGTAGTAGCAGCAACAACAGTACTAGTAGTAGTATTAGTAGTAGTACCAGTAGTTGTAGCAGAAGAAGTAGTAGTAGAAGTTATAGCAACAACAGTAGTAGTAGAGGTAGTAGTAGTAGTAGTAGCAGCAGCAGCAGTTGTGTTAGTAGTAGTCGTAGCTGTAGCAACTATAATAGTTGTTGTTGTAGCAGCAGCAGCAGCAAAAGCGTTAGTTGCAAGAATAGTATTAGGTGTAGGGTTTGGAGTAGTAGTATTAGTAGTAGTAGTTGTGGTAGTTTAGTAGCAGCAGTTGTTGTTGTAACAGTTGGAGCACTAGTAGTAGTAGCAGTAGTATTAATAGTAGTAGTATTGGTAGTGGTAGTAGTAGTAGTAGTAATAGAAGTAGTAGCACTAGTAGTGGGAGGAGGAGGAGTAGTAGTTGTGCTAGTAGCAGTTTTAGTAGTAGTAGTAGTAATAGTAGTTGTAGTAGTAGTAGTAGTAGTAGTAATAGTAGTTGTAGTAGCAGCAGTAGTAGTAGTAGCTGGAGAAGTGCTAGTAGAAGTAGTAGTAGTGTTGTTGTAGTAGTAGCAGTCGTAGTAGTAGTGGTAGTAGTACTAGCAGTAGTAGCAAGAGAAGTAGTAGTAGTAGTAGCAATAATAGGAGTAGTAGTAGTACTAGTACCGACATTAGTTGCAGTAGTAATAGCTGGTGTAGTAGTTGCAATGGTAGTCAAAATAGTAGTATTAGTATTATTAGTATTAGTAGTAGTAGCAGTTCTTGTTGTGGTTGTAGTAGTGTAGCAGAAATAGTAGTAGGAGTGGAAGTAGGAGTAGTAGTGGTAGTTGTAGTAATAGCAGTAGCAATAATGGTAATAGTAGTAGCAGTAGAAGGAGGAGTAGGAGTAGAAGTTATGGTAACTATAGTGGTAGTAGCAGCAGCAGCAGCAGTAGTAGTCTTTATAGTAGTAGTAATATTAGTAGCAGTATTATAAGATGTAGTGGTAGCTATAGCAGTAGTCATAATGGAAGAAGTAGTAGTAGTAATAGAATCTGTAGCAGTCGTCATGATAAGAATAGTAGTAGCCGCAGTTGTTACAGCAGCAGCAGTAGTAGTAGTCATAGTAGTAGTAGTAATAGTAGCATTAGTGGTAGTATTAGGAGTAGCAGTAGTGTTAATAGTGGTAGTAGTTGTAGTAGTAGGAGCACTAGCAGGAGTTACAATATTAGTAGTAGTAGTTGAAGTAGCAACAGTTGTAGTGGTAGCAGTAGCAATAGCAGCAGCAGTAGTATCAGCAACAACAACAATAGTAGTAGTAACAGTTGCAGTAGAAGAAGTAGAAGTAGTAGTTGTAGTAGTAGTACTAGTAGAAGCATTAGTAGTTGTAGTAGCAATTGTAGCAGTAGTAGCAATTTTATTAGTAGGAATACCTGCAATAGTATTAGCAGCAACAATAGTAGTTGGGGTAACAGTAGGAACAATTGTAGTAGTGGTAGTGGCAGTAGTGTAATAGTTATTGTTGTAGCAGTAGTGGTGGTGGTAGTAGTAGTAGTAGCAGTTGCAGTACAAGTAGTAGTAGTAGTAGTAACAGTAGTAGCAGTAGCAGCAGTAGTAGTAGAAATAGTAGTAGCAGCAACAGTAGCATAGTAGTAGCAGTAGTAGAAGTAGCAGTAGTAGTAGAAGTCGTAGCAGTAGTATTAGTAGTAGCAATAGTACCAGTAGTGGAAGTAGTAGCAGAAGTAGTAGAAGTAGCAGTAGGAGCAGAAGTTGTCGTAGAAGTAGGAGTAGTAGTAGTAGGAGTAGTAGGAGTAGGTGCAGCAGCAGTAGTAGTAGTAGTGGGCGCAATAGTAGTCGTACCCATTCTAGCTATTGTAGCAGTTGTTGAAGTTGGAGTTGTAGTAGTAGTAGCAGTAGTAGTAGTGGTAGTAGTAGTAGTAGTACTATGGCAGTAGCAGTTGTTGTAATAGCAATTGTAGAAGTAGTAGTAGCAGCAGTTATGGTAGTAGTAGAAGTATTAGTAGCAGTAGCAGCAGTTATTGTAGTAGTAGAAGTATTAGTAGCATTAGAAGTATGAGTAGCAACAGTTGCAACAATAGTAGAAGTAATAGCAGCAGTAGCAGCGGTAGTAGTATTACTAGTAGCAATAGCAGTAGTCGTAATAGTAGTGGTAGTAGGATAAGTTGTAGTAGTACAAGTAGTAGTACTAGTGATAGTGGAACAAGTTGTGGCAATAGAAGTAGTACTAGGAATAGTAGTGGAAGAAGAACTGATTGTAGCATTATTTGTAGCACTAGTAGCAGCAGCAGCAACAGTAGTAGTAATAGTAATATAGCAGTAGAAGTGGTACTAGTAACAGTAATAGTTATTGTAGCAGTAGAAACTGGAGAAGCAACAGCAACAACAGTAGTAGTACTAGTAGTTGCAGTCGTAGTGGTAGTCACTGTAGTAGTGGTAGTAGTCATCATAATAGTATTAGTAGTAGCCGTAGTAGCAGTACCTGTAGTAGTAGGAGTAGTTATAGTAGTAGTTGTTGTTGTTGTTTGCATAGTAGTACTAGTAGTTGCCGTCGTGGTAGTAGTAGCTATTGTAAATGTCATAGTAGTCGTATAGTAGGTGTAGTACTAGTATTAGTAGAACTAACAGTGGTAGTAGTAGTATTAGTAGTAGTTGTTGTTGTAGTAGCAGTAGTAGTAGCAGAAGTACTAGTAGTAGCAGTAGCAGCAGAACCAGTTGTAGTAGTTGTTGTTGTTGTAGCAGTAGTAGTACTAGTTGTTGTTGTTGTTGTTGTTGTTGTTGTTGTTGTTGTTGTTGTTGTTGTTGTTGTTGTAGTAGTAGTAGTACTAGTTGCATTAGTAGTAATAGTAGTAGTTGTAGTAATAGTAGTATTAGTAGTAGTAGTTGTTGTAGCAATAGTTATGGTGGTTGTAGTAGTAGTCGTACTTTTAGTAGTGGAAGTAGTAGTAGTGGTCGTAGTCGTTGTGGTAGCAGTGGCAATAGTAGTGGGGGTAGTAGTAGTAGCAGTAAATGCAAAAGTAGTAGTTCTAGTCGTTGTTGAAGCAACAACAGCAGTAGCTGCAGCAGCAGTAGTTGTAGCAGTAGAAGAAGCAGAAGTAGTTGTACTAGTAGTAGCAGTAGTAGTGGTTGCAGTCGTAGTTGTTGCAGTAGTAGTAGTAGCAGTCATAGTAGTGGTAGTAGTTGCAGTTGTAGTAGTCGCAATAATAGTAGTAGGAGGAGGAGGAGGAGAAGTAGAAGTAGTGGCTGTAGCAGTAGTAGTAGTAGAAGAAGTAGCAGTAGTTGTAGTAGTAATAGTAGTAGTAGCAGCAGGAGGAGGAGTAGTAGTAGTAGTAGTAGTAGTAGTAGTAGTAGTAGTAGTAGTAGTTGTAGTAGTAGTAATAGTAGTAGGAGTAATAGCAAGCTAGAGCAGTAACAGTAGTAGTAGTAGTAGCAGCAATAGTAGTAGAAGTAGTAGTAGTAGTAGTAGCAGCAGAAATAGTAGTAGTTGTAGCAGTAGCACCAGTAGTACTAGTTGTAGCAGTATAGTAGTTGCAGTAGTGTTACTAAGTAGTAGTAGTTGTAGTAGTAGAAGCAGTAGTAGTAGTCGTAGTAGTTGAGGTAGTAGGATTAGGTGTTGTAGTAGGAGTAGTAGTAGTAGCATTGGTAGTTTTCGTGGTAGTTGGTGCAGCAGCAATACTGCTAGTAGAAGCAGTAGTTGTAGTAATGGTAGTTGTAGTAGTAGTAGTAGGGATAGTAGGAGTAGTCGTATAAGTAGTAGTAGTATCAGTGGCACTAGTAGTTGTGGTAGTAGTAGTATCAGTAATAGTAGTAGTAGTAGCAGCAGCAGTAGTAGTAGTAGTTGTTGTTGTTGTTGTAGTAGTAGTGCTTGTTACGGTACTAGTAGTAGTATTAGTTGCAATTGTAGTAGTAGTAGTAGTAGTAGTAGTAGCAACCATAGCAGTTATAATAACAGCGTCAGCGGCAGCAACAGTAGTCGCTGTAGTCGTTGGAGTAGAAGTAGCAGTAGAAGTTGTAGTAGTAGTTGTTGTTATAGTAGTCATAGTAGTAGTTGTATTAGTAGCAGTTGTAGTATAAGAAGAAGAAGAAGTAGTAGTAGTAGTAGTAGTAGTAGTAGTAGTAGTAGTAGTAGTAGTAGTAGTAGTATTTGAGGTAGTAGTTGTGGTAGCCGAAGTTGTTGCAGTAGTAATAATAGAAGTTGTTGTATAAGCAGTAGTAGTTATAGCAGAAGTAACAGCAGCAGTAGTAGAAATAGTAGTAGTAGTTGGAGCAAAAGCAGTAGTAATAGCAGCAGTAGTATTAGCAGAAGCACCATCAGCAGTAGCAGCTACAGTAGTAGTAGTGGTAATAGTAGTAGTAGTAGTAGTGGTAGGACTGATAGTAGTATAAGGTGTAGCAGCATCCGTAGTATTAGAAGTAGCAGTAGTGGTAGTAGTAGTTGTTGTTGCAGCAACTATAGTATTAGCTGCAGCAGTAGTAGCAGGAGTAGTTACAGTAATAACAGCAGAGCAGCAGTATTGGTAGTAGTAGTAGTACTAGGCTAAAGAATAGTAGTAGTAGTAGTAGTAGCAGTGGTAGGTTCAATAACAGCAGTAGTTGCAATACTAGTAGCAGTAGTAACAATAGAAATAGTAGCAGTAGCAGCAATAGTAGTAGTAGACATCGTAGTAGTAGTAGTCAGAGTAGCAGCAATAGTAGTAGTAGTAGTAGTAATAATAGTTGCTACAGTAGTAGTAGTACTAATAAAGGTGGTAGTAGCCGCATCGGTAATAATAGTAGTAGTAGTAGTAATCATAGTATTGGTAGTGGTAGTTGAAGTAGTAGTTGTAGTAGTAGTACTTGTAGTAGTAGTAGTAGTAGTAGCAATAGTCATAGTAGTCGTATTAGTAGTTGTAGTAGTGGTTGCAGTTATAGTAGCAGGAGCAGTAGTTGTAATAGTAGTAGCAGCAGCATCAACGGGAGGATTAGTAGTAGTAGTATCTGTAGTAGTAGTAGTAGTAGGAGAAGTCATAGCAGTAGTAGCATTAGGAACAATAGTAATAGTAGTAGTAGCAATAGTAGCAGTGGTAGTGGTAGTGGTAGTAGTAGTAGTAGAAGTAGTGGTAGTAGAAGCAATAGCAACAACAGTACAAGTTGTAGTGGTAGAAGTAGTAGTAGTAATAGCAGTATTAGTAATAGCAACAACAGTAGTAGTAGTTGTAAGAGAAGGAGCAGATGGTAATAGCAGTAGTAGTTGTATCGGTAATAGTAGTAGTAGTAGCAGTAGCAGCAGCAGCAGTAGTAATTGAAGTAGTAGTTGTAGTTATAGTACTAGTTGTAGTAATAGTAGTAGTAGCAGTTGTAGCAGCAGTGGTAGTAGTAGAAGCCGTTGAAGCTGTAGTAGTAGTGGAAGCCACAGCAACAGTAGTAGTTGTATTTGTAGTTGATGTTGTAGTAGTAGAAATAGTAGTAGTAGCAGCAGTAGTAGAAGTAGCTGTAATTATAGAAGTTATAATAGAAATTGTGGTTGTAGTAATAGTAGTACTAGTAGTAGCAGTAGTAGTAGTAGTAGAAGTGGAAGTAGTAGCAGTAGTAGTTCTAGTTTTAGTAGTAGTAGGAGTAGTAGTTGTAGTAGTAGCAGTAACAGTTGTAATAATAGTAACAGTTGTAATAATAGTGGTAGTAGTAGTAGTAGCAGTAGCAGTAGCAGCAGTAGTAGTTGAAGTAGTAGTTGTAGTTATAGTACTAGTTGTAGTAATAGTAGTAGTAGCAGTTGTAGCAGTAGTGGTAGTAGTTGAAGCCATTGAAGCTGTAATAGTAGTGGAAGCCACAGCAATAGTAGTAGTTGTATTTGTAGTTGATGTTGTAGTAGTAGAAATAGTAGTAGTAGTAGTAGTTGTAGAAGTAGCAGTAATTATAGAAGTTATAATAGAAATTGTGGTTGTAGTAATAGTAGTACTAGTAGTAGCAGTAGTAGTAGTAGTAGAAGTGGAAGTAGTAGTAGTTGTAGTTCTAGTTTTAGTAGTAGTAGGAGTAGTAGTTGTAGTAGTAGCAGTAATAGTTGTAATAGTTGTAATAGTAGGAGTTGTAGTAGTAGTAGTAGTAATAGTAGTAGTTGTAGTAGTAATAGGAGGAGTAATAGTAATAGTAGTAACAAAAGTAGTGGTAGGTGGATTAGTAGTAGTAGTATTAGTAGTAGTAGTAGTAGTAGTAGTAGTAATAGTAGTAATAGTTGTAACAGTTGACGTAGTGGTAATAGATGGAGTAGTTGCTGTAATAGTGATAGTAGTAATTGCAGTAGTTTCTAGTTGTAGTAGTAGTAATAATAGTAGCAGTAATGGGAGAAGTAGCAACAACAATACCAGTAGTAGTAGTATTTGTAGCAATTGTAGTAGTAGTAGTAGTAGTACAAGTTGTAGTAGTACTAATAGTGTTAATAGTAGCAGAAGTAGTTGTTAAAGTAACAGCGATAGTAGTCATCATAGTACTATTAGTAACAGGGGTAGTAGTATTGGTAGTAATAGTTCTGGTACTACTAGTATTGGTAGTAGTAGTAGTAATAGTTCTGGTACTACTAGTAGCAGCGGTACTAGTAGTAGTAGTAGTAGTAGTAGCAAAAGTTGTAGCAGTAGTAGTAGCAGAAGTACTAGCATTAGTAGTAGAAGCAGTAGCAGTAGTTGCAGGAGTCCTAGCAGTTGTAGTAGTAGATGTTGTAGCAGTCATAGTAGAAGTTGGAGCGGGAGTAGTATTAGTAGTAGTGGTAGGAATAGGAGTATGAGTACTGCCTGGAGTAGTAGTTGTAGTAGCCATAGCAGTAGTAGTCCTAGCAGCAGCAGAAGTAGTAGTAGTAGTAGTCATAGTAGCAGTAGTACTAGCAGCAGTAGTAGTTGTAGTAGTAGTAGTAACAGTAGTAATAGTAGTAGTTGTAGTAGTAGGAGTAGTCATAGTGATAGTAGTAGTGGTAGTAGTTGTAGTAGCAGTAGTGATAGTAGTTGTAGTTGTAGTAGTAGTAGTATTAGTAGTTGTGAGAGTAATGGTTGTTGGAGTAGTAGTAGTACTAGTAGTACTTGTTGTTGTAGTAGTGTAGCAGCAGTAGTAGCAGCAGTAGTAGTAATAGTAGTAGTAGTCATTGTAGTAGTTACGGTGGGAGTTGTAGTTGTATTAGTAGTTGTAGTAGTAGTAACTCTAGCCAAAAAAGTAGTAGTAGTAGTAGTAGTAGTAGTAGTAGTATTAGTAGTGTACTAGCACTAGTAGTAGTGGGTGTAGTAGCAGCCGCAGCAGCAGTTGTATTAGTATTAGTTGAACTAGTAGCAGTAATTATAGCAGCATTAGAAGTAGTTGTAGTAGTAGCATTAGCAATAGTAGTCGGAGTAGTAGGAGGAGTAGTAGTAGTTGTAGTAGGGGGAGCAGCCGGAGTAGCAATAGTAATAACGACATTTGTAGCAATAATAGTAGTAGAAGTAATAGTTGGAGTACTAGTAGTAGTGGTAGTAGTAGTAGTAGGAGTAGCAATAGAGGTAGCAGAAGTAGTAGTAGTGATACTAGTATTGGTTTAGTAGTAGTAAGAGTTGTAGTTGTAGTAGTAGTAGTAGTCGTAGTAGTAGTAGTAGTACTTGTAGTAGCTATCATAGTTGTAGTAGAGGTTGTTGTTGTAGTGGTAATAGTAGTAGTGGTTGTAGTAGTAGTGCCAACTGTTGTAGTACTAGTAGTAGCATTGGCAGAAGAAGTAGGAGAAGTAATTGTAGTGGTAGTTGTTATTGTTGTTGGAAAAGTCATAGTAGTAGTTGTAGAAGCAGTTGTTGTAGTAGAAGCAGTAGTGTTTATTGTTGTAGTTGTAGTGCTAGTTGGAGCAGTAGTAGTTATAGTAGTAGTAGCAGCAGCAGTAGTACTAGTAGTGGTGGCAGTAGTAGTTGTGGTAGTGGCAGCAGTAGCACTAGTAGTGGTAGTAGTAGTAATAGTAGGAGTAGTAGTAGTAGAAGTAGCAGTGGTAGTAGTAGTAATAATAGTAATAATAGTAGTAGTAGTAGTAGTACTATTAGTAATAGTTGTAGTAGTAGTACTAGTAGTAGTAGTAGTAGTAGCAATTGTAGTAGTGGAATTAGTAGTTGGAATAGTAGTAGTAGTTGTTATGGAAGTAGTAGTAGAAGTAGTTCTTATTGTAATAGCACAAGTAGATGTCGTAGTTGTAGTAGTAGTAGCAGTAGAATTTATCGTTGTTGTTGTAGTAGTAGTATGAGTGTAGCTGGAGTAGTACTAGTAGTTGTAATAGTAGTAGTAGTAGTAGTAGCAATAGTAGTTGTAGTAGAAGGAGCGATAGTAGTAGCAGTTGTAGTAGTAGTAGCAGTAGTAGTTGTTGTTATTGTAGTAGAAGCAGCAGCAGTAGGACTAGTACTACTACCAGAAGTTGTAGCAGTTGTTGTTGTTGTAGTAGTAGTAGTGGTAGTCATTATAGCAGTAGTAGTAGGAGTAGTAGTTATATTAGCTGTAGTAGTAGTAGTAGTAGTAGTATTAGTAGTAGAAGTATTTGTAGCAATAGCAGCAGCACTAGTAGTGGTAATAGTAGTAGAAGTTCTAGTAGTAGTAGTAATAGTAGTAGTAGTAGTAATAGTTGTAGTAGTAGTACGAGAAGTAGTAGTAGTTGTCATTGTATTATTATTATTATTATTATTATTATGATTATTATTAGTAGTAGTAGTAGTAGTAGTAGTAGTAGTAGTAGTAGTAGTAGCTGTTGTAATGATAGTAGCAGCAGAAGCTGCTAGTAGTTGTAGTTGTTGTTGTTGCTGTTGTTGCAGTAATAATAATAGAAGTCGTGTACTAGTATTAGTAGCAGCAGTAGCAGTAAAATAGTAGCTGTTGTTGTTGTTGTAGCAGTAGCAGTAGCAGTAGTAGCAGTAGTAGTTGTTGTTGTAGTAATAGTAGCAGCAGTAGCAGCAGTAGCAGCAGTAGCAGTAAAATTAGAAGAGGAGAGGTAATGGTAGCAACAGTAGTTGTAATAGTAGCAGCTGTAGTACTTGCAATTGTAGTGTTAGTTGTTGTAGCAGTTGTTGTAATAGTACCAACAGCGGCAGCAGTAGTTGTGGTAGTAACAATAGTAGTAGTTGCAGTAGTAGAATTAATAGTTGCAACAGTACTAGCATTAAAAGTAGCAGTATTAGTAATAGTAGTAGTAATAGGTATAGAAGCTGTGGTAGCTTTAGTCGTAGTAGTAGTAATAGTAATAGCAATAGTAGTAGTAGTAGTAGTTGTTGTTGTTGTTATTGTAGTAGTTGCAATAGTAATAGAAGTAGTAGTAGTAGTAATAGTAGCAGCAGCAACACTCGTAGCAGTAGTAGTTGTGCAAGTAGTAGCAGTAGGAGAAGTGGCAAAAGTAACAGCGGCAGTTGCAGTAGTAGTAGTATTAGTAGTTGTAGTAGTGGAGACAATAGCAATAGTAGTAGTAGTAGTAGTACTTGTAGTAGCTCTATTACTAGTAGTAATAGTAATAGCAATAGTAGTAGTATTTGTACTAGTTATAGTAGCAGTCGTAGTAATAGCAGTTGTAGTACTAGCAATAGTAGTAGTAGTTGTAGTAGGAGTGTTAGGAGTAGTTGTAGTAGGTGTATGTAATAGTAGGAGTATTAGGATTAATAGTAGTAGCGGTAGTAGTAGTACTAATAGTCGTAGTAGTAGAAATCATTGTAGTAGTGGCAGTAGGAGTTGGAGTATTAGGATTAGTGGTAGTGGTGGTGGTGGTGGTAGTAGTAGTAGTATTTCTAGTAGTAGTAGGAGTAGGAGTTGACGTTGGAGTAGTAATAGTAGAGGTAGTAGTAGTACTAGTTGTAATCATCACTGTAGTGGCAGCAGTAGCAGCAGTAGTAGTTGTAGTAGTTGTAGTTGTACTAGTAGTAGCGGTATTAGTAGTAGTAGTTATACTAGTAGTAGTAATAGTAGAAGGAGTAGAAGTAGCTGCAGGAGTAGCAATAGTGGTAGTAGTAGTAGCAGTAGTTGTAGTAGTAGTAGTGGTAGTAGTAGTAATAGTTGTATTAGTAGTAGTAGCAGCAGCAGCAGTCGAATAAGCTGAAGTCGTAGTAGTACTAGTAGTATCTGTAGTAGTGGTTGCAGCAGTAGTTGCAGCTGCGGTATTAGTAGTCGAATAAGCAGAAGTAGTAGTAGTAAGAGGAGAAGTAGTAGTAGTAGTAGTGGTGGTGGTTGTGGTAGTAGTTGCAACAATAGTAGTATTAGTGGTCAGAGAAGCAGTAGCAGTTGCAGTTGTACCTATCGCAATAATTGTAGCAGTAGTAGTCGGAGGTGAAGTAGTAACAGTAGCAATATCATTAGTAATAGTAGAGGTAATAGTAGTAGTAGTGGTGGTAGTGGTAGCAACAATAGCAGAAGTAGCTGTAGTTGTAGTAATAATAGTAGTATTAATAGTAGGATGAGAAGTACTAGTAGTAGTAGTAGTAGTAATAATAGCAGTAGGAGTAGAAGCAACCTAGAGCAGCAGTCGCAGCATTAGTAGCAGTAGCAATGGTGGTGGTGGTGGTGGTGGTGGTGGTGGTGGTGGTGGTGGTAGTAGTAGTAGTTGCAGTTGCAGCAGCAGTACAAGTTATAGCAGTATAGTAGTTGTTGCAGTGTTAGTAGTAGTAGTAGCTATTATTGTAGTTGTAGTAGTGTTGCAGCTATTACAGTTGTACGATTTGGAGTTGCAGTAGGAGTAGTAGTAGTAGCAGTGGTAGTTGTGGTCGTATTAGTAGCTACAGTAGTAGTGCTATTAGAAGTAATAGTAGTAGTAGTCGTAACCGTAGTAGTAGTAGTAGGAGTAGTAGGAGTAGCAGTAGCAATACTAGTAGTTGTTGTACTAGTAGTTGTTTTTGTATCTATTATAGTAATAGTAGTATTAGTAACGGTAGTGGTAGTAGCTGTAGTAATAGAAGTAGTTCTTGTTGTATTAGTAGTAGATATAATACTACTAGTAGTAGTTGTTGTTGTGCCAATTGTAGCAACAGTAGCTATAGTAGTAGTGGCTATAGCATCTATAGTAACAGCTGCAGTGGCAGCAATAGTAGGAGTTGTAGTTGTAGTAGTAGTGGGAGTATTAGATGTAGTAGAAGTTGTAGTAGTTGTAGTAATAGCAGTTGTTGTTGTTCTAGCAGCAGCAACAGTAGTAGTAGTAGTAGGAGTAGTAGTAGAAGGAGCACTAGTAGCAGTCATAGTAGTAGTAGAGGTAGTAGCAGTAGTAGTTGTAGTAGTAGTTGTGGTGGTAGAAGTAATAGCAGTAGTACTAGTAGAGGTTGTAGTAGAAGGAGCAATAGTAGTAGTAGTAATAGTAGTAGCAACAGTAGTATAAATAGTAGTAATAGTAGTAGCAGAGGCAGTAGTAGCAGCGCTAGTAGTATTAGATAGTAGTAATAGACATAGTAGTCGCACTAGCGGTCGCAGTAGCAGCAGTAGTACGATTAATAGTAGTATTACCTGTAGCAGCAGTAGTTGTATCGGTTGTAGCAGTAGTGGTAGTAGTAGTTGTAGTTGCAACAGTAGTAGTATTAGCAGTAGCAGTAGTAGTAGTAGTTATAGTAATAACAGTAATACTAGGAGTTTTGGTAGTAGCAATAGTTGTAGCAACAGTCGTAGTTGTAGTAGCATTAGCAGTAGTAGTAGTAGTAGTATTAGTAGCGGAAGAAGCAGTGACAATAGTAGCAGTAGAAGAAGTTGTAGTAGCGAGGGTAGATGCAACAACAGTAGTAGTAGTAGTGGTAGTAGTAGTAGCAGTAGTAGTAGTTGTTGTAGTAGCAGTAGCGGCAGCAGTTGTAGTAGACACCGTAGTTGTAGTAATAGGAGTACTAGCAGTAGTAGAAGCAGTTAGTAATAATAGTTGCAATAGTAGTAGTTATAGTAATAGTATTGGTAGTAGCCGCAGCGGCAATACTGGTAGTAGTTGTAGTAGTAGTAATAGTATTAGTAGTGATAACAGGAGTAGCAGTTGTAATCATAGTAGTAGCAACATCAGCAGCAGTAGGAGGAGGAGTAGTAGTAGTATCTGTAGTAGAAGTAGTCGGAGAAGTCACAGTAGTAGTAGTATTAGTAATAATAGCAATAGCTGTAGTAGTATAGTAGCAGTAGGAGTAGAAGTAGCAGTAGCAATAGTAGTGGTAGTAGTAGTAGAATCAGCAGCAGCAATAGTTGCAGTAATAGAATCAGCAACAACAATAGTAGTAGCAGCAGTAGTAGTAACATAAGTAGTGGTAGTAGTCATCCAAGCAGTTGCAGCAGTAGCAGTAGTAGTAGTAGTATCAGTAATAGTAGTTGTAGTTGCAGTAGCAGCAACATTAGTGGTATAAGTAGCATTGGCAATAGTAGTTATAGTAGAATTAGTAGTAGCAACGACAACTGTAGTAGTAGAAGTTGTAGCAGTAGTAGTAGTTATAGTACTAGTAGTAGCACTAGTAGTAGTAGCAGTTGTGACAGTAGTAGTAGTAGCAGCCGCAACAACCGTAGTAGTTGTATTTGTAATAGAAGCAGTAGTAGTAGAAGTATTAGTAGTAGTAGCAATACTAGTAGTTGCGGTAATAATAGAAGTTATAATAGAAGTTGAGGTAGTAGTAGGAGTAATAGTAGTAGTAGTAGCAGCAGTAGTAGAAGCAGTAGAAGTTGGAGTAGTAATAGTAGTACTAGTAATTGTAGTAGTGGTGGTGGTGGTAGCAGTAGTAGTAGTAGTAACAGGAGTAGTAGTAGTAGTTGTTGTTATTGTTGTAGTAGTACTAGTAATAATAGTAGTATTAGTAGTAGTTGGAGTAGTAGTAGTGGTAGTAGTAGTAGTAGTAGAAGTTGCAGCAGTAGTAGTAGTAGTAGATGTAGTAGTAATAGTAGGAGGAGGAGGTGGAGGAGTACTAGTAGTAGCAGCAGAAGTAGTAGTAGTAGCAGTAATAGAAGCAACAGCAGTAGTAGTAGCAGTAGTAGTGGTGGCAATAGTAGTAGTTGTAGTAGCAGTAGTAGTTGTAGTAGTAGCAGGAGTTGTAGAAAATGTAGCAATAGAAGCAGTTGAAGTAGTAGCAGTAATTGTTGTAGTAGTTGTTGTAGTAGGAATAGTAGTGGTAGTAGTTGTTGTAGTAGGAGCAGTAGTAGTAATAATAGTAGTATTAGTAATGATGGTCGTTGTAGGAGTAGTGATAATAGAGTTATTAATAGTAGTAGATGCAGCAGTAGTAGTAAGAATCATAGCAGCAGTAGTAGTAGTAGTTGTTATTGTTATTATTGTAGTAGCAACAGTAGTAGTAATAATAGTAGTATTAATAATAATAATAGTTGTAGGAGTAGTAGTAATATTGTTATTAACAGTAGTAGTTGTAGCAATAGTAGTAATAGTAATAGTAGTAGTAGCAGTAGTAGTAGCAGTAGTAGTAGTAGTGGTGGTAGTGGTAGTAGTCGTGGTGGTAGTAGTAGTAATAGTAGTAGTACTAGTATAAGTAGTAGTCGTAGTAGTACAAGTTGCAGTAATAGTAGTAGGAGAAGCATTGGTAGTAGTAGTAGTGGCAGTAGCTACAGTTGTAGGAGTAGTACTAGTAGTAGTAGCAAAATTAGTTGTCGTTGTCGTAGCAGCAGCAGCAGCAGTAGTAGTGGTAATTCCCATAGTATTTGTAGTAGTGGTTGTTGTTGTTGTAAGAGCAGCCGGAGTAGTAGCGGCAGTAGTAGTAGCTGTAGTAGCACTAGTATTAGCGACAATAGTAGCAATTGTAGTAGTGTTGTAGTTGTAGTTGTTGTCGTTGTAGTAGTTGTAGCTGTAAAAGTAGTAGAAGTAGTTGTAATATTAGAAGTTGTAGTAGTAATTGTAGTAGTAGTAGCAATACCAGCAATAGGTGCAATGGTAGTAGTAGTAGTAGTTATTGTTGTAGCAATAGAATCAATAGTAGCAGTAGTTGTAGTCGTAGTTGCGGTTGCAGAAGCTGCAGTAGTAGCAGCAGTTGTAGCAGTAGTTATAGTTGTTGTACCAGTAGCTGTAGTAGTTATAGTAGCACCAGCAGCAGTGGCAGTAGTAGTTGTCGCAGCAGTAGTAGTAGTGGGAAAAGAAGTAGTAGTCGCAGTTATAGCAGCAATAGTACTTGTCGTATTAGAAGTAGTAGTAGTAGTAATAGTAGTAGTAGTAGTAGTAGTTGTAGTAGTAGTACTAGTTGTAGTAGTAGTAGCTGCAACAGTAGTGTAAGTAGAAGTAGCAGTAGTTAAAGTAGTAGTAGTTGTTGTTGTTGTAGTAGTTGCAGTAGTAGTAGAAGCAGCAGTAGTAGTAGTGGCAGAAGTAGCATAAGTAGTTGTGGCAGTAGCTCTAGGTGCAGTAGTAGTGGCAGTAGCAGTGAAAGTAGGTGCAGTAGTTGTATTAGCAGTAGTAGTAGTAGTAATAGTAGTAGCAGTAGAAGAAGTAATAGTAATGATAGCTATAGCTGTAGTTGCAGTAGTAGTAGTAGTAGCACTTGTAGCAGCAGTAGCAGTAGTAGTATTAGAAGTAGTTGTAGCTGCAATATCAGCAGTAGCAGCAGTAGAGGTGGTAGTAGTAGTAAGAGCAATAGTTGTCATTGTAGCCGCAGTAGTAGAAGCAGCAGTAGTAGTCATTGGAGAAGTAGTAGTTCTTATTATTGTGCGAAATGTAGTAGTAGCCGTAGTAGTTGAAGTAGTTGTAGTTGTAGTAGTATTAGTAGTAGCAGTAGCAGCAGAAGTAGTAGTAGTGGACGTTATTGTATTAGCAATAGCAATAGCCGTGGTAGTAGTAGTTGTAGCAGTAGCAATAGTAGTAGAAGTAGTAGAATTAATAGTAGTAGTTGCAGAAGAAGCGGTAGTAGTACAAGTAGTTGTAGCAGAAGTGGCTATAGTAATTGTAGTTGTAGTAGTAGAACCAGTAGCAGTATAGTTACAATAGTAGTAGTAGCTGTAGTGGAAGTAGTAGTAGCAATAGCAGTGGTAGTATTAATTGCCATAGTAGTAGTAGCAGTGGTAACAATAGTAGTAGCAGTAGTAGTATCAGTACTAGTAGTAGCAGTAATAGGAGCAACAGTAGTAGTAGTAGTAGTAGTAGTAGTAGTAGTAGTGGCAGAAGTAGTTGTAGAAGTTGTAGCAGCAGCAGTAGCAGTAACACTTGCAGTAGTTGAAGTTGTAGTAGCAACAACAATAGTGGTGGTGGTGGTAGTAGTAGTAGTAGTAGTAGTAGCAGTGCTAGTAATACTACTAGTTGTAGTACCAGTAGCGGTAGCAGAAGTAGTAGAGGTAGAAGTTGCAGCAACAACAGCAGTTGTAGCAATAGCACTAGTAGTTGCAGTAGCACTAGCAGTAGTAGTAGCAGTAGAAGTAGTAGTAGTAGTAGTACCTGTAGCAATTGTAGTAGTTGTAATTGGAGCAGTAGTAGTAGCATAAGCATTAGTAGCAAGAATTGTAGTAGGAGTATGGGTTGGTGAAGTAGTATTAGTAGCAGTAGATGTTGCAGTTTAGTAGCAGCAGTAGTAGTAGAAGGTGTAGTACTAGTTATGGTAGTTGGAGGAGGAGGAGTAGTAGTACTACTAATATTAATAGTAGAAGTAGTGGTGGTGGTGATGGTGGTAGTAGTAGTAGTAATAGAAGTAGTAGCAGTAGTAGTAGGAGGAGGAGTACGAGAAGTAGTAGTTGTACTAGCAGGAGTAATTATAGTACTAGTAGAAGTAGTAGTACTAGTAGTAGTAGTTGTAGTCATAGTTGTATTAGTAGCAAGAGAAGTGGTAGTAGAAGTAGGAGTGGGAGAAGTTGTAGTTGTAGCAGCAGTCGTAGTTGTAGCGGTAGCAATACTAGCAGCAGTAGTAGTTGAAGTAGAAGTAGTAGTAGTAATAGTAGTAATAGGTGGAGCAGCAGCAGTAGTAGTAGTAATAGTAGTAGTAGTAGTAGTAGTGATAGTGCTAGTTGCAGTAGTAGTCGTAATAGTAGCATTAGTAGTAGTAGTAATAGTAGTAATAGTAGTAGAAGTAGAAATAGTAGTAGTCGAAGTTATAGTAACAGTAGTAGCAATAGTAGTAATAGTAGTAGCACTAGTAGTAGTAGTATTTGTAGTAGTAGTAATTATAGTAGCAGTATTACAAGTAGTAGTAGTAGTAGCAGTACTAGTAGTAGGTGGAGTAGTAGTAGCAGTAGTAGTTGTAGTAGTAGTAGTAGTAGTAGCAATAGCAGTAGCAGTAGTAGTAGCAGTACCAGTACTAGCAGCTCTAGCAGATGTCGTAGTAGTAGTAGTAGTTGAAGTAGTAGTAGGAGTAGTAGCAATAGTAGCAGGTGTGCTAGAAGTAGCAACAGTAGTAGAGGTAGTAGTACCAGTAGAAGTAGCAGCAGTAGCAGTTGGAGTAGTAGCAGTAGGAGCAGTCGTGGTAGTAGTAGTAGTAATGGGCACAATAGTAGTAGGAGTACCCATTGTAGCTATAGTACTAGCTGCAGAAGTTGGAGTAGAGTAGTAGTAGCACTAGTAGTAATGGTAGCAGTAGGAGTACTACTATCGTAGTAGTAGTTGTCATAAAAGCAGTTGTAGTAGCAGTAGCAGTAGTTATTGTAGTAGTAAAAGTATTAGTAGCATTTGAAGTACTAGCAATAGCAGTTGTAGCAATAGTAGAAGTAATAGCAGCAGTATCAGCAGCAGCAGCAGTAGTAGTAGCAATAGAAGTACTAGTAGCAATAGCAATAGTCGTAGCAGCAGTGGTAGTAGAAGTTGTAGTTGTAGTATTAGTAGTAGTCGAATAAGTAGTGGTAGCAGTAGTAGTAGTAGCAGCACTGATAATAGTATTAGTAGCAGTAGTAGTAGCAGCAGCAGTAGTAGTAATAGTAATATAGCGGTAGAAATGGTACTAGTAATTGTAATAGTTATAGTAACAGCAGTAGAAGGAGCAGCTGCTGGAGTAGCAGTAGTAGTAGCAGTATTTATACTAGTAGTTACAGTCATAGTAGTAGTCGTAGTAGTAGTTGTAGTAGTCGTCATAGTAGTATTAGTAGCAAGGGTAGTATTAGTAGTAGTCGTAGTAGCAGCAGCAGCAGTAGTAGTAGTAGGAGTAGGAGTAGTAGTAGTAGTAGTAGTAGTAACAGTTGTAGTAGTAGTATTAGTTGCAGTTGTAGTACTCATAGTAGCCATAGAGGAAGTAGCAGCAGTAGTAGTTATTATAATAGTCACAGTAGTTGTATAGCAGGTGTAGTAGTAGTAGTAGTTATTGTAGAAGTAGCAATAGTAGTAGTAGTATTAGTAGTAGTAGTTGTAGAAGTAGTAATAGTAGAAGTAGTAGTAGCTGTACTAGTAGTTGTCGTAGTAGAAGCAGCAGCAGTAGTTGGTGTAGTAATAGTTGCAGTAGTAGTAGTTGTAATAGTAGTAGTTGCAGCAGCAGCAGTAGTAGTGGTGGTATTTGTAGTAATAGTAGCAGTAGTATTAGTAGTTGTTGTAGTAGTAGAAGTTGTAGAGTAGTAGTAGGAGTAGTAGTAGTCGCAGTATTAGTAGTTGTAGTAATTGTGGTAGTAGTAGTAGGAGTTATAGTAGTAATAGTAGTAGAAGTAGGAGTTGTAGTAGTATTAGTAGTACTAATAGTGTTGGTAGTAATAGTAGTACTTGTAGTGTGGATAGTAGTAGTAGTAGCAGTTGTAGTAGTATTAGTAGTAGTAATAGTAATAGTTGTTAGTGTAGTAGTAGTTCTAGATGTTGTTGTTGTAGTAGTAGTGTAGTAGTAGTAGCAGGAGTACTACTACTAATAGTCATAGAAGAAGTAGCAACAAGAGTAGTTGTACGCGCAGTAGTAGTTGTAGTAGTTATAGTAGTATTAGCAGCAGTAGTAGTAGAAGCAGTAGTAGTAGGAGTAGTAGGTGTGGCAGCAGCTATAGCAATAGAAGTATTAGATGTATCAGTAGTAGTTGTTGTTGAAATGGTAGTAGTAGTAGTAGTCGTAGAAGTAGTAGTGGCATTAGTAGTACTAATACTAGTAGTAGTACTAGTACTAGCGGTACTAGTAACTGTAGTAGTAATAGCAGCAGCAGCAGTAGTAGTAGTTATTGTTGTTATAATTATTGTTGCAGTAGTAGTAGTAGTAGTCTTAGTAGTAATTATAGTAGTAGTAGTTGTAGCGATACTGGTAGTCATAATAGCAGTAGTCAAAGTAATAGCATCAGCAATTGTAATAGTAGTAGCGGTACTTGTAGTAGTAGCAGCAACCACAGTAGTAGTTGTTGTTGTAGTAGTAGGAGTAGTAGAAGAAGTAGCAATAGAATTAGAAGAAGTGGCAGCGGTAATAGTAGTAATAGTATAGTAGTAGTAGTCAAAGTAGCAGTAATAGTAGTAGTATAAGTAGTAGTAGCATTAGTAGCAATAGCAGTACTAGTAAGAGCTGTAGTAGTAGCAATAGTAGTAGACGTAGTAGAAGTAGCAAAAGTACAAGAGTCGTAGAAGTAGTTGTTATTGTTACGGCAGTAGTTGGCGTAAGAGTCATAGTAGTGGCAATTGTGGCCATAGTAGTAGCAGTAGCTGTAGTAATAGTAGTAGTTGGTGTAGGCGTAAGAGTTGTAGTAGTAGTAGGAGTAGTTGTAGTTGTGGTAGTACTAGTTGGAGTACTAGTAGTAGGAGTAGGAGTTGCAGTAAGAGTAGCAACAGAAGTAGTAGGAGTAGTAGTAATAATAGAAGTTAGTAATAGTAGTAGTACTAGTACTAGTAGTTGTTGGAGCAGCAGTATCAGTAGTGGTAGTCATATTAGCGGTAGCAGCAGTTGTAGTAGTAGGAGTCAGAGTAGTACCAAGAGTAGTAGTAGTTGCTATAGCAGTAATAGTAGAAGTAGTTGTAGGAGTAGTAGTAGTAGTAATAGTAGTATTAGTAGTAGTAGTTGGTGTAGCAGTAGTCATGGTGGTTGTAGTAGTAGTGGTAGTGGAAGAAAAAGTATTGGTAGTAGTAGTAGTGGTAGTTTAAGCAGTGGAAGTAGTAGTAGTGGTAGTAGTAGTAGTCTTAGCAGTAGCAACAGTAGTGGTGGTAGTAGTAGTAGTAGTCGTAGTGGTAGTGGTTGTAGTAGTAGTATAAGTTATAGAAGTAGTAGCAGTAGTAGTTGTATCAGTGGTAGCAAGCGAAGAAGTAGCAGCAGTCGTGAAAATAGTAGTAGTGGTATTGGAAGCAGTAGTTGTAGTAGCTATAGCAGTAGTAGTAGTAGTAACGTAGTCGTAGTAGCTATAGCAGTAGTTGAAGTAGAAGTAGTACCAGTAGTAGCACTAGCTATACTAGCAATCGAATAAGCTGAGGTAGTAGTAGGAGAAGAGTAGTACTGATAGTAGCAGTAAAGATAGTTGGAGAAGTAGTAGCAGTAGCAGTAGTAGTAGTAATAACAGATGTAGTAGTAGTAGTAGTACCAGTGGTAGCAGTTGTAGCAAAAGTAGCAATAGTTGTGGTAGTAATAATAGTAGTAGTAGTAGGAGTAGTAACAAGTTGGTACAGCAACAGCAGTAGCAGTAGTAGTAGCAATAGTAGTAGTAGTTGTAGAACTAGAAGAAATAGGAGTGGTAGTAGTAGCAACAACAACAGTAGTACCAATTGTAGTAGTATAGTACTTGCAGTCATGGTAGTGGTAATAGTTGTAGTAGTAGTTGCAGTAGTAGGATTAGGAGTTGGAGTGGGTGTGGAAGTAGCAGTGGTAGTTTTGGTAGTAGTATTAGCCGTAGTAGTAGTGCTAGTAGAAGTAATAGTAGTAGTAGTAGGACTAGTAGGAGTAGTAGTAGTAATAGCAGTAGTATCAGTAGCCCTAGTAGTTATTGTTGTTTCCGTTATAGTAGTAGTAGTATTAGTAATAGTAGCTGTAGTAGTAGCTGTTGTTGTAGTAGTCGTAGTAGTAGTAGTAGTAGTAGTAGCAGCCATAGCAACTATAGCAACAGGGGCAACGACAACAACAGTAGTAGTTGTAGTAGTAGTAGTAGTGGGAGTAGCCGTAGTAGTAGACGTTGTAGTAGTTATAGTGGTTGTTATTGTTATAATAGTACTAGTAGTAGTAATAGTTGTTGTAGGAGTAGCAATAATAGTAGTTGTAGTACTAGTAGTAGTAGTTGTAGTAGCCATAGTAGTTGTGTAGTAGTAGCAATAGTAATAGAAGTAGTAGTAGTTGTATTAGTAGTAGTAGTTGTTGTTGTAGTAGTAGTTGTGGTAGTAGAAGTAGTAGCAGTAGTACTAGTCGATGTAGTAGAAGCTGTAGCAGTTGTAGTAGTAGTAGTAACCGCAGTAGTAAAAATAGTAGTAATAGTAGTAGTAGAAGCAGTAGTAGCAACAGTTGTCATATTAGTAGTAGCAATAGAAGTAGTAGTAGCACTAGTAGTAGCAGTAGCTGCAGTAGTTGTAGTAATAGTAGTAGTAGCAGCAGTGATAGTAACATTAGCAGTAGTAGCAGTAGTGGTATCAGTTGTAGTAGCAGTGGTAGTAGTAGTTATTATTGCCGCAGCAGTAATATTAGCAATAGCAGTAGGAGTAGGAGTAGTTATAGCAATAGTAGTAATAGTAGTAGTATTACTAATAGTAGTAGTCTCAACAGCAGTAGTAGTTCTAGTAGCTTTAGCAGCTGCAGTAGTAGTATAGCGTTCACAACAGTAGTAGTAGTAGTAGTAGCTGCAACCATAGTAGTAGTTGTTGTAGTAGTAGTAGGAGTAGTAGAAGTAGTAGCAATAGAAGTAGAAGAAGTGGTAGCGGTAATAGTAGTAGTAGTAGTATTAGTAGCAGTAGCAGTAGCAGGAGTAGCAGTACTAGTAAGAGCTGTAGTAGTAGCAATAGTAGTAGAAGTAGTAGAAGTAGCAGAAGTACAAGTAGTAGTAGTAGTACAGTAATAGTAGTAGTTGTTGTAGAAGCAGTTGTAGTAGTAGTAGTACAAGTAGTAGTAGTCCTAGTCGTAGTTGTATTCGTAGTAGTAGTTGTAGTAGTAGTAGTCGTTGTTGTTGTAGTAGAAGTAGTAACAACAGTACTAGTATTAGTCATAGAAGTAGTTGTTATTGTTGCGGTAGTAGTTGTCGTAAGAGTCATAGTAGTGGCAGTTGTGGTCATAATAGTAGTAGTAGCTGTAGTAGTAGTAGTAGTTGGTGTAGGCGTAAGAGTTGGAGTAGTAGAAGGAGTACTTATAGTTGTAGTAGTACTAGCTGGAGTAGTAGTAGTAGGAGTTGCAATAAGAGTAGCAACAGAAGTAGTTGGAGTAGTAGTAATAGTAGAAGTTAGTAATAGTAGTAGTAATAGTATTAGTAATAGTAGTAGTAGTACTAGTAGTTGTTGGAGCAGCAGTATCAGTAGTGGTAGTCATATTAGCAGTAGCAGTAGTTGTAGTAGCAGGAGTAGTAGTAGTTGCTATAGCAGTAATAGTAGAAGTAGTTGTAGGAGTTGTCATAGTAGTAATAGTAGCATTAGTTGTAGCAGTTGGTGTAGCAGTAGTCATGGTGGTTGTAGTAGTAGTGGTAGTGGAAGAAAAAGTATTGGTAGTAGTAGTAGTGGTAGTTTTAGTAGTGGAAGTAGCAGTAGTGGTAGTAGTAGTAGTGTTAGTGGTAGCAATAGTAGTGGTATTAGTAGTAGTAGTAGTAGTGGTAGTAGTAGTAGTATAAGTTATAGAAGTAGTGGCAGTAGTAGTTGTAGCAGTAGTAGTTGTAGCAGTGGTAGCAAGCGAAGAAGTAGTAGTAGTAGCTGAAATAGTAGTAGTGGTATTAGTAGCAGTAGTGGTATTAGTTGCAGTAGTAGTAGTAGTAGTAATGTAGTCGTAGTAGCTATAATCGTAGTCGAAGCAGAAGTAGTACCAGCAATAGCAGTAGCTGTACTAGCAATCAAATAAGCAAAGGTAGTAGTAGGAAAAGTAGCAGTACTGATAGTAGCAGTAGAGGTAGTTGGAGAAGTAGTCGCAGTAGCAGTATTAGTGGTAGTAGTAGTAGATGTAGTAGTAGTAGTAGTAGCAGTTGTGGCAGAAGTACCAGTAGTTGTAGTAGTAATAGTAGTAGTAGTAGGAGGAGTAGTAGCAAGTTGGTGTAGCAGCAGTAGTAGTAGTAGTAGAAGAAGCAATAGTAGTAGTAGTAGTAGTAATAGCAGTAGTAGTTGTAGAACTAGAAGAAATTGGAGTGGTAGTAGTAGTAGCAACAATAGTAGTATCAATTGTAGCAGTATAGTAGTTGTAGTCATGTTAGTGGTAGTAGTAGTTGTGATTGTAGTAGCAGTAGTAGTAGTTGTAGTTGCAGTAGTAGGATTAGGAGTTGGAGTGGGAGTGGTAGTAGCTATGGTAGTTTTGGTAGTAGTACTTGCCACAGTAGTAGTAATAGTAGCAGTATTGCTAATAGTAGTAGTCTCAATAGTAGTAGTAGTTCTTGTAGATATAGTAGCTGTAATAGTAGCCGTAGTAGCATTCACAATAGTAGTAGCAGTAGTAGCAGCTGTTGTAGCAGTGGTAGCTACAATAACAGTAGTAGCAGTAGTATTTGTAGTAGCAGTAGTAGTAGTAGCAGTAGTAGCAGTGGTAGTAGTTAGTGTAGTAGCAGTAGCAGTAGTAATAGTAAAAGAAGGCGTAGTAGTAGTAGTAGGAGTAGTAGCAATAGTAGTAGTAGTAATAATAGTAGCAGTAGTAGTAGCAGCATTAATAGTAGTGGTAGTAGCCGTAGCGGCAATAGTAGTAGTCGTAATAGTAGTAATAGTATTAGTAGTCGTAGCCGAAGAAGTAGTTGTAGTAGTAGTTGTAGTAGTAGTAGCAGCAGCAGCAATAGTTATAGTAGTCCCAGTAGCAGTAATAGTAGTGGTTGTTGTAGTATTATTTGGAGTAGTAGTTGTAATAGTAGTAGTAGAAGCTTCAACAGGAGGAGTAGTAGTACTATATCTATTATTAGTATTGCGAGTAGTCGTCGTAGTAGTAGTATTAGCAATAACCGCAGAAGCAACAATAGTATTAGTAGCTGTAGTAGTAGTAATAGCTGTAGAAATAGTAGTAGTAGTAGAATTAGCGGCAGAAGTAACAGTTGTAGTTCTATAAGTAGTAGTAGTCATCCCAGCAGTAGTAGTAGCAGTATCAATAATAGTAGTAGCATTAGTGGTAGAAGTAGCAGTGGCAGTAGTAGTCGCAGTAGTATGAGTAATAGCAACAGCAGTAGTAGTAGTTGTAAGAGCAGGAGCAGTAGTAGTAATAGTAGTAGTAGTATTGGTAATAGTAGTAGTAGTAGCAACAACAACAGCAGTAGTAGTAGTTGTTATAGTACTAGTAGTAGCACTAGTAGTAGTAACAGGTCTAGCAGCAGTAGTAGTAGTAGTAGCAACCGTTGAAGCTATAGTAGTAGTGGAAGCCACAGCAATAGTAGTAGTTGTATTTGTAGTAGGAGGAGTAGTAGTAGTAGCAGTAGTACTAGTAGCGGTAATAATAGAAGTTACAATAGAAGGTGTAGTAGTAGTAGGTGTAGTAGTAGTAGCAGCAGCAGCAGTAGTAGTAGTAGAAGTAGCAGTACTAGTAGTAGTTGTAGTTTTAATAGTAGTAGGAGTGGTAGTTGTAGTAGTAGCAGTAATTGTAGTAATAGTAGTAATAATAGTAGTAGTAGCAGTAGTAGTTGTAATAGTAGTAATAGTAGTAGTGGTAAGAGGAGGAATAGTTGTTATCGTAATAGTAGTATTAGTAGTAGTAGCAGCAACAGCAGTAGTAATAGTAGTAATAATATTAATAGTGATGTAGTGGGAATAGTAGTAATAGTTAATGTAGTAGTAATAGTAGTAATTGCAATAGTTCTAGTAGTAGTAGTAGTAGTAGCAGCAGTAGTAGTAATAATAGTCGTAATGATAGTAATAATAGAAGTAGTATCAGTAATGGGAGAAGTAGCAACAACAACAGTAGTAGTAGTATTTGCCGCAATAGTAGTAGTAGTAGTAGTAGTAGTAGTGCAAGTTGCATTAGTAGTAATAGTATTATTAGTAGTAGTAGTCGTCATAGTAGCATTAGTAGCCGGGGTAGTAGTACTAGTTGTCATAGTAGTAGTAGCAGTAGTAGTAGCAGTAGTAGTAGTATTAGTTGTTGTTGTAGTATTAGTAGTAGTAACAGTAGTATTAGTAGTAGTAGTAGTAGTAGTAGTAGTAGTAGTACTAGTAGTAGTAGTATTAGTAGTAGTAGTAGTAGTAATAGATGTAGTAGCAGTAGCAGTAGTAGTGGTGGTAGTAGTTTCAATAGTAGCACTAGTAGTTGTCGTAGTGGCAGTAGTAGCAACAGTTGTTGCTGTAATAGTCATAGTAGTACTAGCAGCAGCAGAAGTGGTAGCAGTAGTTGTAGGAGTACTAGTAGTTGTAGTAATAGAAGTTGTAGTAGTCATAGTAGAAGTAGGAGTAGGAGTAGTTGTAGTTGTTGTTGTCAAAATTGTAGTGTGAGTGGTACTTCGAGTAGTAGTAGTGTTAGTAGTATAGTGGTGGTGGTAGTAGTAGTAGTCATAGTAGCAGTAGTAGTAGTAGTAGTAGTAGCAGCAATAGTAGTAGTTGTTGTAGTAGTAGTAGTCGTAGTACTAGTTGTAGTGGTAGCTGTTATTGTAGTAGTAGTGGTAGTAGTAGTAGTAGTATTATTAGTTGTGATAGTAGTAGTGTAGTAGCAATAGCAGTAGTTGTAGTGGTAGTAGTAATAGTAGTCATTGTAGTAGTTGTAGCGGGAGTTGTAGTTATATCAATAGTAGTAGTAGTCGCCGAAGCAGAAGAAGTAGTAGTAGTAATAGTAGTAGCAGCAGTAGTAGTAGTAGTAGCATTAGTAGTAGTGGGTGTACTAGCGGCAACAACATTAGTATTAGTATTCATTGAAGTAGTATTTGTTGTTGTAGCAGTATTAGTAGTACTAATTGTAGTAGTAGTAGCAAGATTAGTAGGAGTAGTAGTAGTAGCAGCAGTAGAAGCAAGAGTAGTTGTAGTAGTAGCAGGGAAAGTAGTAGGAGTTGCAATAGTTATAGCAACATTTGTAGCGGTAATAGTAGTAGAAGTAATAGTAGGAGTACTAGTAGTTGTGGTAGTTGTGGTAGTAGGAGTAGCAATAGAGGTAGCAGAAGTAGCTGTAGTGCTACTAGTAGTGGTAATACTAGTAGTAGGAGTTATAGTCGTAATTGTAGTAGTAATAGTGGTAGACGTAGTAGTAACAGTAGCAGTAGTATTAGCAATTGTAGTAGTAGCGGTAATAGTAGTTGTAGTAGTAGGAGGAGGAGGAGTAGTGGTGGTTGCAGTAATAGTAGTAGTAGTCGTTGTTGTAGTAGTAGGAGCGACATCCATAATAGTACAATTAGTAGCATTTGTAGAAGTAGTAGGAGAAGTAATTATAGTGGTTGTTATTGTTGTTGTTGGAGAAGTCATAGTAGTAGTTTTAGAAGTAGTTGTAGTAGTCGAAGCAGTAGTATTTGTTGTTGTAGTTGTAGTACTACTAGGATTAGTAGAAGTAATAGTAGTAGTAGTTGAGTAGCAGCAATACTAGTAGTCATCATCATAGTAGTAGTACAGGAAGTAGTAGTGGTTGTAGTAGCAGTAATAGAAGTAGTAGTACTAGTAGTAGTAGCAGTAGCAGTAGTAATAATAGAACCAGTAGTAATAGTTGTGGATATAGTAGTTGTAATAATAGCAGTTGTTGTTGTTGTGGAAGTAGTAGTAGAAGCAGTAAAAGTACTTATATTAGTAGCAGCAGCAATAGTAGAAGTAGTAGTAGTAGTAGTAGTAGTAGTAGTAGTAGTAGTAGTAGTAGTAGTAGTAACAGTAGCAATTGCAGTAGTAGCATTAGCAGTAGGAGTAGTACTAGTAGCAGTAGTTGTAGTAGTTGTTGTTGTTGTAGTGGTAGTACCAGGAGTAGTAGTTGTATTACTAGTCGTTGTTGTATTAGTTGAAGTGGTAGAAGTAATCGTAGCAGTTCTGGTAGTAGTAGTTGTTGTTGTAGCAGCAGTAGCAATAGTTGTCGTGGTAGTAGTAATAGTATTTCTAGTAGCAGTAGCAACAGCAGCAACAGCAGCAGCAGTAGTAGTAGTAGTAGGTGTGGTAGTAGTAGTAGTAGTAGTTGTTGTTGTTGTCGTTGTTGTAGCAGTAGTAGTAGTACTAGTAGTTGTAGTGGTAGCAGCAATAATAGCAGCAGTACTAGTTGTTGTAGTCGTTGTTGTTATTTTTATTGTAGTACTAGTAGTCATTGTAGTAGTTGTAGCTGGAGTAGTAATTGCATTATCAGTAGTAGTAGTAGCTATGGTAGAAGAAGAAGTAGTAGTTGTAGTAGCAGTAATAATCGTCGTCGTAGTTGTAGTAATAGTAGCAATAGCACTAATATTAGTGGGTGTAGCAGCTATGGTAGTAGTAGTATTAGTATTAGTTGAAGTAGTAGTAGTAGTAGTAGTAGCATAATTAGAATTAGTTGTAGGAGTAGTTGTAGGAGTTGTAGTAGTAGTAGTAGTAGTAGTAGTAGGAATAGTTTTAGTAGTAGTAGGAGTAGTAGGAGTAGCAATAGAAGTAGCAGCAGTGGTAGCAGTAATAGTAGTAGAAGTAACAGGAGTAATAATTGTAGTGGTAACAGTAGTAGGAGTAGCAATAGAAGTAGCAGTGGTGATAGTAGTACCACTAGTAGTAGTAGTGGTAATAGTGGTAGTAGGAGTTGTAGTTGTAGTAGTAGTAGCAGTCATAGTAGAAGTAGTAGTAGCAGCAGCAGTAGCAATAGTATTAGTAGTAGGTGTTGTAGTAGCAATTATAGTAGTAATAGCAGCAGTAGTAACAGTTGTGGTAATAGCAGTAGAAGCTGTAGTAGCAATAGTGGTAATAATAGTAGTAGTAGCAATAATACTAGTACAAGTGGTGTTAGTAGTAATAGCAGTAGCAATTGTATTTGTAGATGTAGTAGTAGTATCAGTAGTAGTAGCAATAGTAGTAGTAGTTGTTGTAGTAGCAGTAGTAGCAGTAGTTGTAGTGGTAGTAGTGGTAAAAGTAGTAGCTGTAAGGGTAATCGTAGTAGTAGTAGTTATAGTAGTAGAAGTTGTAGGACTTGTACTAGTTGTGGTAGATGTCGTAGGAGTAGTAGAAGAAGTAGTAGTAGAAGTAATAGTAGTAGTAGTAGAAATAGTAGTAGCTATAGTAATTGTAGAAGTAGTAGTTGTTGTTGTTGTAGTAGCAATAGTTGTAGTTGTATTAGCTGAAGTAGTAGCAGCAGTATTACAAGTAGCAGTAGTAACAGCAGCAGCAACATAAGTAGTAGTGGTAGTAATAGTTGTTGTTCTAGTAGCAGTAGTAGTAGTACTAGTAGCGCCAGGAGTAGTAGTGGTAGTAGTAGTAGTAGTAGTAGTAGTAGTAGTAGTAGTAGTAGTAGTAGTAGTAGTAGTAGTAGCAGTAGTCGCAGTAGTAGCACTAGTAGTTGTATTAGTAGCTGTTGTTGTAGTTGTAGTACGAATAGGTGTAAGAGGAGTTGTAGTATGAGTAGCAGTAGTTGTTGTTGTAGTAGTAGGAGTAGTAGGGGTGGTAGTAGTAGGAGTAGTAGGACTAGCAATAGATGTAGCAGTAGTAGTAGCAGTAATATTAGTAGAAGTACTAGTAGGAGTACTAGTAGTTGTAGTAGTAGTAGTGGTAGTAGCAGCAGTAGTAGTAGCAAAAGTTTTAGTAGTAGTAGTAGTCGTGGTGGTAATAGTAGTTGGAGTTATAGTTATACTACTAGTAGTTGTAGTAGTAGTAGTACTAGCAATAGTATTAGCAATAGCAGTAGTCGTAGTAGTAGTAGTAGAAGTAGTAGTAGTAGTAGTAGTAGTAGTTATTGTTGTTATTGTTGTCGTTGTAGTAATAGTAGCAGCAACAGTAGTAGCAGTAGTAATAGTAGAAATTGTAGTAGTAGTGGTAGCAATAGTAGTGCTAGTAGTAGTAGTAGCAGTAGTACTTGCAATAGTAGTTTTAATTGTCATAGCAGTTGTTGTAGTAGTATCAGCAGCAACAGTAGTAGTAGTAGCAGTCGTAGTAGTAGTAGTAGTTGCAGTAGTAGTAGTAATAGTAGCAGCAGTACTATCGGCAATAGTAGAACTATTAGTAATAGTAGTAGTAGTAGCTATAGTAGTTGTAGTACCATTAGTTGTAGTAGTAGTATCAGTAGGAGTAGGTGTTGGCGTTGGAGTAGTAGTAGTAGAGGTAGAGTAGTACTAGTTGTAATCGTTGTAGTAGTAGCAGTACTAGTAGTAGTAGTAGTTGTTGTTGTAGTTGTACTAGTAGTAGTAGTATTAGTAGTAGGAGTTGTAGTAGTAGTAGCAGTAATAGTAGGAGTAGAAGTAGTTGCAAGAGTTGCAGTCGTGGTAGTAGTAGTCTGTGTTGGAATAGGAGTTGGGAGTAGGAGTAGTAGTAGGACAAGTAGTAGTAGTGAGAGCTGTGGTACTAGTAGTAGGACAAGTAGTAGTAGTGAGAGCTGTGGTACTGGCTGTTGCCCTGGTGATAGTAGTAGTCATAGAAGTAGCAGTAGTTAGAGAAGTAGCAGTAGTAGCAGTTGTAGCAGTAATGGTACAAGTAAGAGTAGTAGTAGTATTAGTATTGGTCCAAGCCGTAGTTGTCATAGTAGCAGTAGTGGTAGAAGTAGCAGTAGTGGTAGAAGTAGCAGTAGTAGTAGCATTAGTAGCGGTAGTGGTTGTAGTAGTACTAGCAGTGGGACTAGTAGTAGCAGTAGATGCAGTAGTAGTTGTAGTAGTTGCAGAAGTAGTAGTAGTAGAAGCAGAGCTGTAGTTGTAGTCAAAGTACGAGTGGTAGTAGTATCAATTACAACAGTAACAGTTATAGTAACAGTAGTACTAGTAATAGTAGTAGCAGTAGTACTAGTAGTAGTAGTAGCAGTAGTACTAGTAGTAGTAGAAGCAATAGTAGTAGTGCTAGTAGTAGTAGTTGTTGTTGTTGTTGCTTTTGTTGTTGGCGAAGTAATAATAGTAGTATCAGTAGCTGGAGTAGTAGTAATTGTAGGAGTAGAAGTAGCAGTAGTAGTAGCAGTTGAAGTAGTACTAGTTGTAGTAGTAGTAGTTGCAGTAGTGGCAGTAGAAGCAGCAGTAGCAATAATTGTAGAAGTAGTAGCAGTAGCAATAGTATTAGTACAAGTGGTGTTAGTAGTAACAGCAGCAGTAGTTGTAGTAATAGTAGTAGTTGTAGTTGTAGTTCTTCTTGTTGCTATTGTAGTTATAGTAGTAGCAATAGTTGTTGTTGTAGTAGTTATAGCCAAAGTAGTATCATTGGTACAAGTAGTGGTTGTAGTAGAAGCAGTAGCAGTAGTAGTAGTAGGAGAAGTAGTAGTAGTAGTAGTAGTAGTAGTAGTAGTAGTAGCAACAACAACAACAACAATAGCAGTAGTAGTACTAGTAGTAGTAGTCATTGCAGTAGTTGTAGCGGTAGTAGTTGCAGCAACGGCAGCAGAAATAGTATTAGCAAACGCTGCAACAACAATAATAGTAGTAGTAGCAGTAATAGTGGCAGCAGCAACAACAGCAGTAGAAGAAGCAACTGTCGAAGTAGTAGTAGTAGTTGTAGTTGAAGTTGTAGGAGAAGTAGAAGGAGTTGCAGAAGTTGTAGTAGGAGTAGCAAAAGTAGTTCCAGTAGCGCTGGTAATGGAAATATTAGAAGCAGTTGCAATAGAAGTGGCAGTATCAGTAGTAGCAGCAGTAGAATTAGGTGAAGTAGTAATAGTAGCGGTAATTGTAGCTGCAACAACAACAACAGTAGCCGGAGCAGCAGCAGGAGCAATAGCAATAATAGTTGTAGTAGTAGTAGTCACAAAAGTAGCATCAGTAGTAGTAATAGTTGTATTATTAGTAGATGTAGAAGTAGTGGTAGTAGTAGTTTTTGTCATAGTAGTAGGAGTAACAGCAGCAGCTGTAGTTGTAGTAGTAGTAGTAGTAATAGTAATAGTAGTAGTATTAGTAGGACTAGTGGTTGTAGTAGTAGTAATAGTAGCAGTATTAGTCGCAGCAGCAGTAGTAGTTGTTGTAGCGACAGTAGTAGCAGTAGAAGTAGTTGTTGTAGTCGGAGAAGTCATAGTTAGTAACCGCATTAGTAGTAGTAGCATTAGCAGTAGTAGCACCCATAGTAGAAGTCGTAGTAGCAGTAGCAGTTGTTGTAGTAGTAGTAGTAATAGCAGAAGTTGTAGTAGTTGTAGCAATATTAGAAGTAGTAGCAGTAGTAGTTGCAGTAGTCGCAGTAGTGCTAGTAGTTGAAGTAGCAATTGCAATTGTAGTAGAAGTGCTCTTAATAGAAGTAGTAGATACCATATTAGTTATTGTATAAGTAGTTGCAGTAGTGCCACAAGTAGAAGTCGTAGAAGCCGTAGTAGTTGTAGTAGCAGCAGTAGTCGTACAATAGTTGTTGTAGTAGTAGAAGTAGTATTAGTAGTAGCAGCAGCAGTAGTTGTAGTAATAGTAGTAGCAGTACAAGTGTGTATTAATTCTAACTGTAGTAGTAGTAGTGGCTGCAGCAGCAACAACATCAGTAGTAGCAGTGGTAATTATACTAGTACAAGTAGCAGTAGCAGCTGCAGTAGAGTTGTTGTTGTTGTTGTTGTTGTTGTACTAGTAGTGTAGCAGAAATTGCAACAGTAGTAGCAGTAGTAGTAGTAGAACTAATAACATTAGCAGTAGCAGTAGTAGCAGTAGCAGTAGTAGTTGCTGTAGTAGTTGTTGCTGTATTAGTAGTAGTAGTAGTGGTATTTGTAGTACTAGTAGCAGTAGTAGTAGTAGTCGTAGTAGTAGAAGTGATAGAGCAGTAGTAGGAGTAGTAGTAGTGGTTGTATTAGTAGTTGTAGTAGGACAAGTTGTAGTAATTGTAGTAGTAGTCGTAATAGTAGTGGTAATAATAGCAATAGTTGCAGTATAGGTAGTAGTTGTTGTTGTTGTTGTAGTACTATTAGTAGCAGTAATAGTAGTAGTTCTAGTAGTGGTGGTAGTAGTAATAGTGTAGTAGTACTGGTAGTAGTAGTAGCAGTAATAGTCATAGTTGTAATAGTAGTAGAAGTAGTTGTATCCACACAAGTAGCAATAGAAGTAGCAGTTGTAGTAGTAGTAGTCATAGTAGTATTGGTTGTGATAGTAGTAGATGTAGCAGTAGTAGGAGCAGTATGAGTAGCAGCAGTCGCAGCAACAATAGTAGTCGATGTATCAGTAGTAGTAGTTGTTTCAGTAGTTGTTGTAGTATTAGTAGTAGAAGTTGCAATTGTTGTAGTAGTAATAGTCATAGTCGTAGTAAGTAGTAGAAGTAGTAGTACTTGTAACTACAGTAGTATTAGTAGTAGTAGTAGTATTAGTAGTAGTAGTTGTTGTTGTTGTGGTGGTAGTAGTAGTAGCAGTAGTAGTAGTAGTTGTTGTTGTTGTTGTTGTTGTAGTACTAGGAGTAGTAGTAATTGTAGTAGAATTAGTAGTTGCAGTCGTATCAGCATTAGGAATAGTAATCATAATAGTAGTAGTAGAAGTAGTAATAGTAGCAGTTGTAATAGTTGTAGCTGTACAAGTAGTAGTAGCAGCAACAGTACTAGTAGTAGTAGTAGTAGTTGGAGTAGTAGTCGAAGTAGCAGTAGAAGTAGAAGAAGTGGTAGCTATAATAGTAGTAGTAGTATTAGAAGGAATAGTAGTAGAAGTAGCAATAGTGGTAGTAATAGAAGTAGTGGTAGCAATAGCAGTACTAGTAATAGTTGTAGTGGCGGTAGCAGTTGTAGTAGTAGTAGTAGTAGTAGTAGCAGTAATAGTAGTAGTAGTAGAAGTAGTAGTAGTAGCAGTACAAGTAGTAGTAGTCCTAGTAGTTTTTGTATTTGTAGTAGTAGCCGTAGTAGTAGTAGCCGTTGTAGTTGTCGTAGTTTCTGTAGCAGTAGTACTAGTATTAGTGGTGGAAGTAGTTGTTGTTATTGTTGCGGTAATAGTAGTAGTAGGAGTCATTGTAGTGGTATTTGTGGTCCTAGTTGCAGTAGTTGTGGTTGTAGTAGTAGTAGTAGGTGTGGGTGTTGGAGTTGGAGTACTAATAGGAGTAGTTGAAGTTGTAGTAGTAGTAGTAGTAGGAGTAGGTGTTGTAGTAAGAGTAGCAACTCAAGTAGTTGTAGTAGTAGCAGTCATAGTAGATGTTAGTAATAGTAGTAGGAGTAGTTGTAGTAGATCAGTTGTTGTAGTAGCAATAGATATTGTAGATCTAGTACTAGTCATAGTAGGAGTAGTAGTAGCATTAGTAGTAGTAGCTGTAACAGTAATACTATTAGTAGTATTAGCAGTAGTAGTAGTAGTAGTTGTTGTAGTCGTGATAGTAGCCGCAACAGTAATACTACTAGCGGTAGAAGTAGTTGTAGTAGTAGTAGTAGTAGTAGTAGTAGTAGTAGTAGTAGTAGCAGCAGCTGCAACAACAACAGTAGTTTTAGTAATAATAGAAGTTATAATAGAAGTGTAGTAGCAGTAGGAGTAGTAGTAGTAGTAGCCGCCCTAGTAGTAGTAGTAGTAGAAGTAGCAGTAGTAGCAGTAATAGAAGTAGCAGGTGTAGTAGTGGTAGTAGTAGTAGTAGTAATTGTAGTGGTAGTATGTGTAGTAATAGGAGTAGTAGTAATAGTAGTAGTTGTTGTTGTTGTTGTTGTTGTACTAGTAGTAGTCGTTTCGTAGTAGTAGTAATAATAGTAATAGTATTAGTAGTAGTTGGAGTAGTAGTAGTTGTTGTTGCAGTTGTAGTTGTAGGAGTAGTAGTAGGACTAACAGTAGAAGTAGTAGTAGTAGCAGTAGTAATAGAAGCAGCAGTAGTAATAGTAGCAGCAGCAGCAACGACAATAGTAGTAATTGTAGTAGTTATAGTAGTAGTAGTGGTAGTAGCCGGAGTAGTAGAAGAACTTGTTGTAGAAGTAGCAGAAATAGTAGCAGTAATTGTAGTTGTAGTGGTAGTCGGTGTAGTAGTAGCAATAAGAATAGTAGTGGTAGTAGTAATTGTATTAGGAGCAGTAGTAGTAATAATAGTAGTTGTGGGAGTAGTAGTAATAGTGTAATTTATTGTACTAGTTGCAACAGTAGTAGTAATGGTAGTAGCAGCGGTAGCAGGAGTAGTAGTAGTAGTAGTTGTTGTTGTAGTAGTAGTAGCAGCAACGACAGCAGTAGTAGTAGTAGTAGGCGGAGGAGGAGGAGGAGGAGTCGTAGTACTAGTAGTTGTAGTAGTAGTAGTAGTAGTAGTAGTAGTAGTAGTAGTAGTATTAGTAGTAGTAGTACTACTAGTAGTAGTAGTAGTAGCACTAGTAGTACCAGTAGTAGTAGTAGTAGTAATAGTAGTAGCACCAGTAGAAGTAGTTGCCCTAGTAGTACAAGTAGCAGTAATAGTCGTAGGATTAGTATTAGTAGTAGTAGCAGTTGAACTGGTAGTTGCAGCTATAGCAGTAGTACTGGTAGTAGTAGCAGAAGTAGTTGTCGTTGTTGTCGTAGTAGTAGTAGAAGTAATACTCATAGTATTGGCAGTAGTGGTCATTGTAGTAGTAGTTGTTGTTGCCATTGTAAAAGCAACAATAGTGGTAGGGGCATTAGTAGCAGCAGTAGTCGTAGCAACTGTAGTTGTAGTAGCATAAGTATTTGCAGCAACAACAGCAGTTGTAGTAGTCTTGTAGTTGTAGTAGTAGTCATTGTAGTAGTTGTTTTAGTTGTAGTAGTAGAAGTAGTTGTAGTAGTTGTTGTTGTAGCTGTAATTGTAGTAGTAGCAGCAGCAACAACAATAGTAGCAATAGTAGTAGGAGTAGTAGTAGCAGTAGTAGTTGTTGTTTTTATTGTTGTAGCAATAGAATCAGTAATAGCAGTAGTAGCAGTTGTAGTTGTGGTAGGTGTAGTAGTTGTAGCGGTAGTTATAATCGTTGTAGTGGTAGGTATAGTAGTTGTAGTAGCAGTAGTAGGAGCAGCAGCAATAGTTGTAGTAGGAAAAGAAGTATTAGTAGCAGTAGCGGTAGTAGTTGTAGCAGTAGTTGTACTTGTAGTATTAGAACTAGTTGTAGAAGTAATTTTAGTAGCAGTAGCAGCAGTAGTAGCAGTAGTTGTAATAGTAGTAGAAGAAGTAGTAGTTATAGTTGTTGTAGTAGTAGTAGCAGTAGTAGCTGCAGTAGTAACATGAGTAGAAGTAGTAGTAGTAGTAGTTGCTGTTGTTGTAGTATTTGTAGTAGTAGTAGCAGCAGCAATAGTTATTATAATAGTAGTAGTAGCAGCAGTTGCAGAAGTAGTAGTAGTAGTCGTAGTAGTAGCCGTAGTTGTTGTATCAGCAATAGTAGTCGTAGTAGTAGCAGCAGCATTTGTAGTAGTAGTAGAAGTTGTAGAACAAATAATAGTAGTAGTTGAAGTAGTGGCCGTAGTACCAGTAGTTGTAGTAGAAGTGGCCCTAGTAGTTGTCATAATATTAGTAGAACCAGTAGTAGTATAGTTACAATAGTAGTAGTAGTAGCAGCAGTAGCAGAAGTAGTGGTAGTAGTAGTACCAGTACTAGTAGTAATAGTAATAGGAATAGCAATAGCAGTAGTAGTAGTAGTAGCATTAGCAGAAGTAGTTGTTGTAGAAGTTGTAGCAGCAATCGTAGTAGTAACAGTAGCAACAACAGTAGTAGTAGCAACAACAGTACTAGTAGTAGTATTAGTAGTAGTACTAGTAGTTGTAGTAGAAGAAGTAGTAGTAGAAGTTGTATCAACAACAGTAGTAGTAGAGGTCGTAGTAGTAGTAGTAGTAGTAGTAGTAGCAGCAGCAGCAGCAGTTGTGTTAGTAGTAGTCGTAGCTGTAGCAGTTGTAATAGTTGTGGTTGTAGCAGCAGCAGCAGCAGCAAAAGCGTTAGTTGCAAGAATAGTAGTAGGTGTAGGGTTTGGAGTAGTTGTATTAGTAGTAGTAGTTGTGGTAGTTTAGTAGCAGCAGTTGTTGTTGTAATAGTTGGAGTACTAGTAGTAGTAGCAGTAGTTTTAATAGTAGGAGTAGTATTGGTAGTGCTAGTAGTAGTAGCAATAGAAGTAGTAGCAGTAGTAGTAGTGGGAGGAGGAGGAGTAGTAGTTGTGCTAGTAGCAGTTGTAGTAGTTGTGCTAATAGTAGTTGTAGTAGCAGTAGTAGTTGTAGTAATAGTAGTTGTAGTAGCTGTAGTAGCAGCAGCAGTAGTTGTAGCAGGAGAAGTTCTAGTAGAAGTAGTAGTAGTGTTGTTGTAGTAGTAGTGGCAGTAGTACTAGCAGTAGTAGTAATAGAAGTAGTAGTAGTAGTAGCAATAATAGGAGTAGTAGTAGTACTAGTACCGACATTAGTTGCAGTAGTAATAGCTAGGGTAGTAGTTACAATGGTAGTCAAAATAGTAGTATTAGTAGTAGTCGTAGTTCTTGTTGTGGTTGTAGTAGTGTAGCAGAAATAGTAGTAGGAGTGGTAGTCGGATTAGTAGTGGTAGTTGTAGTAATAGCAGTAGCAATAGTAGTAGTAGTAGTTGTAGTAGTAGTAGAAGTTATGGTAACTGTAGTAGCAGCAGCAGTAGTAGTAGTAGTAATATTAGTAGCAGTATTACAAGTAGTGGTAGCTATAGCAGTTGTGGTAATGGAAGAAGTAGTAGTAGTAATAGAAACTACAGCAGTCGTCATGATAAGAATAGAAGTAGCCGCAGTTGTTACAGTAGCAACAGTAGTAGCAGTAATAGTAGCAGTAGTGGTAGTATTAGAAGTAGCAGTAGTGTTAATAGTGGTAGTAGTTGTAGTAGTAGCAGCACCAGTAGGAGTCACAATATTAGTAGTAGTAGTTGAAGTAGCAGCTGTTGTAGTGGTAGTAGTAGCAATAGCAGCAGTAGTAGTATCAGCAACAACAACAATAGTAGTAGTAACAGTTGTAGTAGAAGAAGTAGAAGTAGTAGTTGTAGTAGTAGTACTAGTAGAAGCATTAGTAGTTGTAGTAGCAATTGTAGCAGTAGTAGCAATTGTATTAGTTGGAATACCTACAATAGTAGTAGCTGCAACAATAGTAGTTGGGGTAACAGTTGCAACAGTTGTAGCAGTGGTAGTGGCAGTAGTGTAATAGTTATTGTTGTAGCAGTAGTGGTAGTAGTAGTAGTAGTAGTAGCAATTGCAGTACAAGTAGTAGTAACAGTAGTAACAGTAGTAGCAGTAGCAGCAGTAGTAGTAGAAATAGTAGTAGCAGCAACAGTAGCATAGTAGCAGAAGTAGTAGAAGTAGCAGTAGTAGTAGAAGTCGTAGCAGTAGTATTAGTAGTAGCAGTAGTAGTAGAAGTCGTAGCAGTAGTATTAGTAGTAGCAGTAGTAACAGTAGTGGAAGTAGTAGCAGAAGTAGTAGAAGCAGCAATAGGAGTAGAAGTTGTGGCAAAAGTAAGAGTAGTAGTAGTAGGAGCAGTAGGAATGGGAGCAGCAGCAGTAGTAGTAGTAGTGGGCGCAATAGTAGTAGTACCCATTCTAGCTATAGTACCAGTTGTTGAAGTTGGAGTTGTAGTAGTAGTAGCAGTAGTAGTAGTGGTAGTAGTAGCAGTAGTACTATAGCAGTAGCAGTTGTTGTAATAGCAATTGTAGTAGTAGCAGTAGCAGCAGTTATGGTAGTAGTAGAAGTATTAGTAGCAGTAGCAGCAGTTATTGTAGTAGTAGAAGTATTAGTAGCATTAGAAGTATGAGCAGCAACAGTTGCAACAATAGTAGAAGTAATAGAAGCAGTAGCAGCGGTAGTAGTATTACTAGTAGCAATAGCAGTAGTTGTAGTAGTAGTGGTAGTAGGACAAGTTGTAGTAGTACAAGTAGTAGTACTAGTGGTAGTGGAACAAGTTGTGGCAATAGAAGTAGTACTAGGAATAGTAGTAGTAGAAGCACTGATTGTAGCATTATTAGTAGCACTAGTAGTAGCAGCAGCAGCAGCAGTAGTAATAGTAATATAGCAGTAGAAGTTGTACTAGTAATAGTAATAGTTATTGTAGCAGTAGCAACTGGAGAAGCAACAGTAACAGCAGTAGTAGTTGCAGTAGTAGTACTAGTAGTTGCAGTCATAGTGGTAGTCACTGTAGTAGTGGTAGTAGTCATCGTAATAGTATTAGTAGCAGCCGTAGTAGCAGTACTAGTAGTAGTAGTAGAAGTAGGAGTAGTAGTAGTAGGAGTAGTTATAGTAGTAGTAGTTGTTGTTGTTGCAGTAGTAGTACTAGTAGTTGCCGTCGTGGTAGTAGTAGTTATTGTAAATGTCATAGTAGTCGTATAGTAGGTGTAGTACTAGTATTAGTAGAACTAACAGTGGTAGTAGTAGTATTAGTAGCAGTTGTTGTTGTAGTAACAGTAGTAGTAGAAGTAGTAGTAGCAGCAGCAGTAGTAGAAGTAGTAGTAGCAGTAGTAGTAGCATAAGTACTAATAGTAGCAGTAGCAGCAGAACCAGTTGTAGTAGTTGTTGTTGTTGTAGCAGCAGGAGTAGTACTAGTTGCAGTAGCAGTAATAGTAGTAGTTGTAGTAATAGTAGTATTAGTAGAAGTAGTAGTTGTAGCAATAGTTATGGTGGTTGTAGTAGTAGTCATAGTTTTAGTAGTGGAAGTAGTAGCAGTGGTTAGGGTTGTGCATTCGCTTAAAACCGAACCGAAATGAAATTTCCGAAATTTTCAAAAACCAAAATCGAACCGAACCGAATAGTAAAAAAATGAACAAAACCGAACTGAAATATTTCGGTTCGGTTCGGTTATAACCGAATTAGAACCGAATATTTTGCCAAGCCCACGCCCAAGCCCACACCCAAGCCCAAGCCCAAGCCCAAGCCCAAGCGAACCTGGAGGCCGATGGAGCGGCTGAGGGAGGAGAGGAAGGTGGCGGCGACGGTGTAGTCGGGGTCCATGTGGGCAATAGGGATGTGGAGGTACTGCTGGAAGAGCTGAAGAAGACGACCCGGTGGAGGAAGTGGGTGATCTGGACGCTGTTGCACCCGGTGCCGCTGCTCCTTTTCTCTTGGCTTCCATGAGGTTTCATCGGTAGAGAAGACACCTTTTCTCTTTGTAGATCTGTCCGGGTTCAGATCTGATCCAGGGAAAGCAATGGCATCTTCTTCGTCGTCGAGAAAGGAGTGAGCCATTTGACGGCGAAATGGCTAGATCTGTCTGGCACTCCGGGTTCAGCCGTCAACTGGCCAAATCTGTTCGGGTTCAGATGGCTGAAATGGCCAGATTTGTCCGAGTTCAGATCTGATCCAGGGAAAGCAATGCTGCAACGACATCTTCTTCCCTTTCTGTGCTCCATCTCCGTCCAAATGTCCGTCGGCAAGTTCAGATCTTAACCCAAACCGTTCCAAATCTCACCAGCAAAATGAACCCTAGCACATCCCTGCCTGGTTCCTTTTATCTCCGGTTCGTTCTCTCGAAAAACTCCATCGTCGTCGTCATCGTCGAGGAAAGCGGTGGGAACCCAGAAAACTTCGTCGGTGAAACGGTCATCGTCGTCATCAGTGAAGCATAGGGAGATGGGATTAAGAGAAGGGAATGAGATTAAGAGAAGGGAAAACAAAAATCGGTTTGATTTGGAGAGAAAGAGAGTAGCGAATCGACTAGCTCAAAACCGATTAGCCCAAAATCGAAATCAGCTGTCCAATAAATAGAGATATATATAATTCGGTTCGGTTCGGTTTTTACGATTTTCGAAAATCAGAAACCGAAACCGAACCAAATTAAAATATTTTTTTTTCAAAATCAAAACCGAACCGAGAACCGAATTGGTTATTCGATTTCGGTCGGTCGGTTCGGTTTGATTTTAACCGAATACTGCATAGCCCTAGTAGTGGTGGTGGTAGTAGTGGTAGCAGTGGCAATAGTAGTGGTGGTAGTAGTAGTAGCAGTAAAAGCAAAAGTAGTAGTTCTAGTCATTAATGAAGCAACAAGAGCAGTAGTAGTTGTAGCAGTAGAAGAAGCAGAAGTAGTTGTACTCGGAGAAGTAGTAGTACTAGTAGTAGCAGTAGTAGTGGTTGCAGTAGTAGTAGTAGCAGTCATAGTAGTGGTAGTAGTTGCAGTTGTAGTAGTCGCAATAATAGTAGTAGTAGTAGGAGGAGGAGAAGTAGAAGTAGTGGTTGTAGCAGTAGTAGTAGTAGAAGAAGTAGCAGTAGTTGTAGTAGTAGCAGTAGCATAGACTACGTAGTAGTAGTAGTAGTAGTATAGTAGTAGTAGTAGTAGTAGTAGTAGTATAGTAGTTAGTAGTAGTAGTAGTGTAGTAGTAGTAGTAAAGTAGTAGTAGTAGTAGAGTAGTAGTGAGTAAAGCAAGCTGGAGCAAGTAACAGTAGTAGTTAGCAGCAGCAATAGTATTAGAAGTAGGAGTAGTAGTAGCGCAGCAGAAATAGTAGTAGTAGTAGCAGCAGCACCAGTAGTACTAGTTGTAGCAGTATAGTAGTTGCAGTAGTGTTATTAGTAGTAGTAGTTGTAGTAGTAGAAGCAGTAGTAGTAGTCATAGTAGTTGCAGTAGTAGGATTAGGTGTTGTAGTGGGAGTAGTAGTAGTAGCATTGGTAGTTTTCGTGGTAGTAGTTGCAGCAGCAGTAGTGCTAGTAGAAGCAATAGTTATAGCAGTGGTAGTTGTAGTAGTAGTAGTAGGGATAGTAGGAGTAGTCATATAAGTAGTAGTAGTATCAGTAGCACTAGTAGTTGTGGTAGTAGTAGTATCAGTAATAGTAGTAGTAGTAGTTGTTGTTGTTGTTGTAGTAGTAGTAGTAGTACTTGTTACGGTACTAGTAGTAGTAGTAGTTGCAATTGTAGTAGTAGTAGTAGTAGTAGTAGTAGTAGTAGCAACCATAGCAGCTATAATAATAGTGTCAGCGGCAGCAACAGTAGTCGTTGTAGTCGTGGGAGTAGAAGTAGCAGTAGAAGTTGTAGTAGTAGTTGTTGTTATAGTAGTCATAGTAGTAGTTGTATTAGTAGCAGTTGTAGTATAAGTAGTAGTAGTAGTAGTATTTGACGTAGTAGTTGTGGTAGCTGAAGTTGTTGCAATGGTAATAATAGAAGTTGTAGTATAAGCAGCAGTAGTAGAAATAGTAGTAGTAGTAGGAGCAAAAGCAGTAGTAATAGCAGCAGTAGTATTAGTAGTAGCACCATCAGCAGTAGCAGCTACAGTAGTAGTAGTAGTACGAGTGGTAGTAATATTAGCTGTAGCGGTAGTACTACTAGTAGTAGTAGTAGGACTGATAGTAGTATAAGGTGTAGCAGCATTCGTAGGATTAGAAGTAGCAGTAGCGGTAGTAGTAGTAGTTGTTGCAGCAACTATAGTATTAGCTGCAGCAGAAGTAGCAGGAGTAGTTACAATAATAACAGCCGAGTAGCAGTATTGGTAGTAGTAGTAATTGCAATAGAAGTAGTCATTATTGTAGCATTAGGAGTAATAAAAGCTGCGAAAGCAGTAGTAGTAGTAGTACTAGGCTAAAGAATAGTCGTAGTAGTAGTAGCAGTTGTAGTAGCACTAGGCTAAAGAATAGTCGTAGTAGTAGTAGCAGTTGTAGTAGCAGTGGTAGGTTCAGTAACAGCAGTAGTAGCAATAGTAGTAGCAGTAGTAGCAATAGAAGTAATAGCAGTAGTAGTAGTAGCAGCAATAGTAGTAGTAGACACCGTAGTAGTAGTAGTAGGAGTAGCAGCAATAGTAGTAGCAGTAGTAGTAGTAGTAATAGTTGCTACAGTAGTAGTAGTACTAATAAAGGTGGTAGTAGCCGCATCGGCAATAATAGTAGTAGTAGTAGTCATAGTATTGGTAGTGGTAGTCGAAGTAGTAGTTGAGTAGTGATACTTGTAATAGTAGTAGTTGTAGTAGCAATAGTCATAGTAGTCGTAGTAGTAGTCGTAGTAGTGGTTGCAGTTATAGTAGCAGGAGCAGTAGTTGTAATAGTAGTAGCAGCAGCATCAACGGGAGGATTAGTAGTAGTAGTAGTAGTAGGAGAAGTCATAGTAGTAGTAGCATTAGGAACAACACCAATAGTATTAGTAGCAATAGTAGCAGTTGAAGTAGTTGTAGCAGTAGCAGTGGTAGTGGTAGTTGTAGTAGAAGTAGTAGAAGTAGTAGGAGTAGAAGCGACAGCAACAACAGTAGTAGTAGTAGTGGTAGAAGTAGTAGTAGTAATATCAGTATTATTAATAGCAGCAGCAGTAGTAGTAGCTGTAAGAGCAGGAGCAGATGGTAGTAGCAGTAGTAGTTGTATCGGTAATAGTAGTAGTAGTAGTAGCAGCACAGTAGTAGTAGTTGAAGTAGTAGTTGTAATTAAAGTACTAGTTGTAGCAATAGTAGTAGTAGCAGTTGTAGCAGTAGTGGTAGCAGTAGAAGCCGTTGAAGCTGTAGTAGTAGTGGAAGCCACAGCAACAGTTGTATTTGTAATTGATGTTGTAGTAGTAGAAATAGTAGTAGTAGCAGCAGTAGTAGAAGTAGCAGTAATAATAGAAGTTATAATAGAAATTGTGGTTGTAGTAATAGTAGTAGTAGTAGTAGCAGTAGTAGTAGTAGTAGAAGTCGAAGTCGTAGTAGTAGTAGTTCTAGTAGTAGTAGGAGTAGTAGTTGTAGTAGTAGCAGTAATAGTTGTAATAGTAGTAATAGTAGGAGTTGTAGTAGTAGTAGTAGTAATAGTAGTAGTTGTAGTAGTAATAGTAATAGTAGTAACAAAAGTAGTGGTAGGTGGATTATTAGTAGTAGTACTAGTAGTAGTAGTAGAAGTAGTAGTTGTAATAGTAGTAATAGCTGTAACAGTTGACATAGTGGTAATAGATGGAGTAGTTGATGTAATAGTAATAGTAGTAATTGCAATAGTTTCTAGTTGTAGTAGTAGTAATAGTAGTAGCAATAATGGGAGAAGTAGCAACAACAATAGCAGTAGTAGTAGTATTTGTAGCAATTGTAGTAGTAGTAGTAGTAGTACAAGCTGTAGTAGTACTAATACTGTTAGTAGTAGCAGAAGTAGTTGTTAAAGTAACAGCGGTAGTAGTCATCAGAGTAGTATTAGTAGTAGGGGTAGTAGTATTGGTAGTTATAGTAATAGTAGTAGCAACAGTAGTAGTACTAGTAGTAGTAGTTGGTGTAGTAGTAGTAGTTGTTGTTGTTGTAGTAATAGTTTCGATAGTAGAACTAGTAGTTGCCATAGCGGCAGTAGTAGTAGTTGTTGTTGCTAAAATTGTCGTAGTAGTAGTAGTAGTAGTTCTGATACTACTAGTAGCAGCAGTACTAGTAGTAGTAGTAGTAGTAGCAAAAGTTGTAGCAGTAGTACTAGCATTAGTAGTAGAAGTTGTTGCAGTAGTTGTAGGAGTCCTAGCAGTTGTAGTAGTAGATGTTGTAGCAGTCATAGTAGAAGTTGGAGCGGGAGTAGTACTAGTAGTAGTGGTAGGAATAGGAGTATGAGTACTTCCAGAAGTAGTAGTTGTAGTAGTCGTAGCAGTAATAGTCGTAGCAGCAGCAGAAGTAGTAGTAGTTGTTGTCATAGTAGCAGTAGTACTAGCAGTAGTAGTAGTTGTAGTAGCAGTAGTAGTAGCAGCAGCAGCTGTAGTAGCAGTAGTAATAGTAGTAGTTGTAGCAGTAGGAGTAGGAGTAGTGATGGTAGTAGTGGTAGTTGTTGTAGTAGCAGTAGCAGTAGTGATAGTAATTGTAGTTGTAGTAGTAGTAGTATTAGTAGTTGTGAGAGTAATAGTTGTTGGAGTAGTAGTAGTACTAGTAGTTGTTGTTGTAGTAGTAGCGTAGCAGCAGTAGTAGCAGCAGTAGTAGTAATGTAGTAGTAGTCATTATAGTAGTTGCGGTGGGAGTTGTAGTTGTATTAGTAGTTGTAGTAGTAGTAACTCTAGCCAAAGAAGAAGTAGTAGTAGTAGTAGTAGTAGTAGTATTAGTAGTGTACTAGCACTAGTAGTAGTGGGTCTAGTAGCAGCCGCAACAGTAGTAGTATTAGTATTAGTTGAAGTAGTAGCAGTAATTGTAGCAGCATTAGAAGTAGTTGTAGTAGTAGCATTACCAATAGTAGTAGGAGTAGTAGGAGTAGTAGTAGTTGTTGTAGTAGGGGGAGCAGCCGAAGTAGCAATAGTAATAATGACATTTGTAATAATAATTGTAGTAGAAGTAATAGTTGGAGTACTAGTAGTAGTGGTAGTAGTAGTAGTAGGAGTAGCAATAGAGGTAGCAGAAGTAGTAGTAGTGATACTAGTAGTGGTTTAGTAGTAGTAAAAGTTGTAGTTGTAGTAGTAGTATTAGTCGTAGCAGTAGTAGTAGTAGCAATTGTACTAGTAGTTGCAACAGTTGTAGTAGTGGTGGTGGTGGTGGTAGTAGTAGTAGTACTTGTAGTAGTTATCGTAGTTGTAGTAGAAGTTGTTGTTGTAGTGGTAATAGTAGTAGCAGTTGTAGTAGTAGTGCCAACCATTGTAGTACTAGTAGTAGCATTGGCAGAAGAAGTAGGAGAAGTAATTGTAGTGGTAGTTGTTATTGTTGTTGGAAAAGTCATAGTAGTAGTTGTAGAAGTAGTTTTGTAGTAGAAGTAGTAGTGTTTGTTGTTGTAGTTGTAGTGCTAGTTGGAGCAGTAGTAGTAATAGTAGTAGTAGCAGCAGCAGTAGTACTAGTAGTGGTGGTAGTTGTAATAGTGGTAATAGCAGCAGTAGTAGTAGTAGTGGTAGTAGTAGTAATAGTAGGAGTAGTAGTAGTAGAAGTAGTAGTGGTAGTAGTAGTAATAATAGTAATAGTAGTAGTAGTAGTGGTAGTAGTATTATTAGTAATAGTTGTAGTAGTAGTACTAGTAGTAGTAGTAGTAGTAGCAATTGTAGTATTGGAATTAGTAGTTGTAATAGTAGTAGTGGTTGTTATGGAAGTAGTAGCAGAAGTAGTTCTTATTGTAACAGCACAAGTAGATGTCGTAGTTGTAGTAGAGGTAGCAGTAGTAGTAGTATGAGTATAGCTGGAGTAGTACTAGTAGTTGTAATAGTAGTAGTAGTAGTAACAATAGTAGTTGTAGTAGAAGGAGCGGTAGTAGTAGTAGTAGTAGTAGTAGTAGCTATCGTAGTGGTATTAGAAGTAGCAGCAGCAATAGCAGTAGTAGTAGTTGCTATTGTAGTAGAAGCAGCAGCAGTAGGACTAGTACTACTACCAGCAGTTGTACAATTGTTGTTGTTGTTGTTGTAGTAGTAGTGATAGTCATTATAGTAGTAGTAGTAGGAGTAGTAGTTGTATTAGTTGTAGTATTAGTAGTAGTAGCAGTATTAGTAGTAGAAGTATTTGTAGCAATAGCAGCAACACTAGTAGTCGTAATAGTAGTAGAAGTTCTAGTAGCAGTAGTAATAGTACTAGTAGTAGTAGGAATAGTTGTAGTTGTAGTATGAGAAGTAGTAGTAGTTGTCATTGTAGTAGTAGTAGTAGTAGTAGTAGTAGTAGTAGTAGTAGTAGTAGTAGTAGTAGTAGTAGTAGTAGTAGTAGTAGTAGTAGCTGTTGTAGTGATAGTAGCAGCAGAAGCTGCTAGTAGTTGTAGTTGTTGTTGTTGCTATTGTTGCAGTAATAATAATAGAAGTCGTGTACTAGTTGTAGCAAGAGTAGTAGCAGTGGCTGTGGTAGAAGAAGAAGTAGTAGTAATAGTAATAGTAGTAGTACTAGTAGTAGTAGTAGCAGCATTAGCAGAAATAGTAGAAGTAGTTGTAGGAGTAGTTGTAGGCGTTGTTGTAGTAGTAGTAGTAGTAGTAGTAGGAATAATTGTACTAGTAGTAGGAAAAGTAGTAGTGGCAATAAAGGTAGTAGCAGTGGTAGAAGTAATAGTACTAGATGCATTACTAGTAGCAGTAGTAGTAGTAGTGGTAATAGTAGTAGTGCTAGTAGCTGTAGTAACAGTAGTAGCAGCAGCAGTAGTAGTAGTAGTAGTAGTAGTAGGAGCTCAAGTAGTTGTGGTAGTTGTTGTTGTTGTTGTTGTTGTAGTACGAATAGGTGTAGGAGGAGTAGTTGTATGGGTAGTTATAGTTATTGTAATAGTAGTAGGAGTAGTAGTAGGAGTAGCAATAGAAGTAGCTGTAGTCATAGCAGCAATAGTAGTTGAAGTACTAGTATGGGTACTAATAGTAGTAGCAGCAGCAGTGGTAGTAGCAGCATTAGTAGTAGTAGTACTGGTAATAGTAGTAGCAGGAGCTATAGTTATAGTAGCAGTAGTCGTAGTAGTTGTAGTAGTAGTAGTAGCAATAGTAGTAGCAATAGCAATTGTCGTTGTAATAGTAGTAGTAGTAGTAGTAGCCGTAGTAGTAGTTATTGTTGTAGTAATAGTAGCGGCAGGAGTAGTAGCAGTAGTAGTAGTTGTTGTTGTAGTAATTGTAGCAGCAGCAGTAGTAGTAGTAGTAAAATTAGAAGAGGAGAGGTAGTGGTAGCAACAATAGTAGTAATAGTAGCAGCTGTAGTACTTGCAATTGTAGTGTTAGTTGTTGTAGCAGTTGTTGTAGTAGTACCCACAGCAGCAGTAGTAGTTGTGGTAGTAACAATAGTAGTAGTTGCAGTAGTAGAAGTAATAGTTGCAACAGTACTAGCATTAAAAGTAGCACTATTAGTAATAGTAGTAGTAGTAATAGTAATAGCAATAGTAGTAGTAGTAGTAGTTGTTGTTGTCGTAGTTGCAGTAGTAATAGAAGTAGTAGTAGTAGTAATAGTAGCAGCAGCAGCACTCGTAGCAGTAGTAGTAGCAGTAGTAGTTGTGCAAGTAGTAGCAGTAGGAGTAGTGGCAGAAGTAACAGCGGTAGTTGTAGTAGTAGTAGTATTAGTAGTTGTAATACTGGAGACAACAGCAATAGCAGCAGTAGTAGTACTTGTAGTAGCTCTATTACTAGTAGTAATAGCAATAGCAATAGTAGTAGTATTTGTAATAGTTATAGTAGCAGTCGTAGTAATAGCCGTGTAGTAGTGCAATAGTAGTAGTTGTTGTAGTAGGAGTGTTAGGAGTAGTTGTAGTAGGTGTATGTAATAGTAGGAGTATTAGGATTAATAGTAGTAGCGGTAGTAGTAGTACTAATAGTCGTAGTAGTAGAAATCATTGTAGTAGTGGCCGTAGGAGTTGGAGTATTAGGATTAGTGTTATTGGTGGTGGTGGTGGTGGTGGTAGTAGTAGTATTTCTAGTAGCAGTAGGAGTAGGAGTTGACATTGGAGTAGTAATAGTAGAGGTAGTAGTAGTAGTTGTTGTTGTTGCAGTTGCAGCAGCAGTACCAGTTGTAGCAGTATAATAGTTGTTGCAGTGTTAGTAGTAGTAGTAGTTATTATTGTAGTGGTAGTAGTGTTGCAGTAGTTACAGTTGTATGATTTGGAGTTGCAATACGAGTAGTAGTAGTAGCAGTGGTAGTTTTGGTCGTACTAGTAGCTACAGTAGTAGTTCTATTAGAAGTCATAGTAGTAGTAGTCGTAACCGTAGTAGTAGTAGTAGGAGTAGTAGGAGTAGGAATAGCAATACTAGTAGTTGTTGTACTTGTAGTTGTTTTTGTATCTGTTGTAGTAATAGTATATTAGTAATAGCAGTGGTAGTAGCTGTAGTAATAGAAGTAGTTCTTGTTGTATTAGTGGTAGATATAATACTACTAGTAGTAGTTGTTGTTGTACCATTTGTAGCAACAGTAGCTGTAGTAGTAGTGGCTATAGCATCTATAGTAACAGCGGCAGTGGCAGCAATAATAGGAGTTGCAGTTGTAGTAGTAGTGGGAGTATTAGAAGTAGTAGAAGTTGTAGTAGTTGTAGTAATAGTAGTTGTTGTTGTTCTAGCAGCAGCGGTAGTAGTAATGGTTGGAGTAGTAGTAGAAGCAGCACTAGTAGCAGTCATAGTAGTACTAGAAGTAGTAGCAGTAGTAGTTGCAGTAGTTGTAGTAGTAGCTGTGGTGGTAGAAGTAGTAGCAGTAGTACTAGTAGATGTTGTAGTAGAAGCAGCAATAGTAGTAGTAATAGTAGTAGTAATAGTAGCAGCTTTAGTACTTGCAATTATAGTGTTAGTTGTTGTAGCAGTTGTTGTAGTAGTACCCACAGCGGCAGTAGTAGTTGTGGTAGTAACAATAGTAGTAGTTGCAGTAGTAGAAGTAATAGTTGCAACAGTACTAGCATTAAAAGTAGCACTATTAGTAATAGTAGTAGTAGTAGGTATAGAAGCTATGGTAGCATTAGTCGTAGTAGTAGTAATAGTAATAGCAATAGTAGTAGTAGTAGTAGTTGTTGTTGTTGTTGTTGTTGTAGTAGTTGCAGTAGTAATAGAAGTAGTAGTAGTAGTAATAGTAGCAGCAGCAGCACTCGTAGCAGTAGTAGTAGCAGTAGTAGTTGTGCAAGTAGTAGCAGTAGGAGTAGTGGCAGAAGTAACAGCGGTAGTTGTAGTAGTAGTAGTATTAGTAGTTGTAGTAGTGAAGACAACAGCAATAGCAGTAGTAGTAGTACTTGTAGTAGCTCTATTACTAGTAGTAATAGCAATAGCAATAGCAGTAGTATTTGTAATAGTTATAGTAGCAGTCGTAGTAATAGCAGTTGTAGTAGTAGCAATAGTAGTAGTTGTTGTAGTAGGAGTGTTAGGAGTAGTTGTAGTAGGTGTATGTAATAGTAGGAGTATTAGGATTAATAGTAGTAGCGGTAGTAGTAGTACTAATAGTCGTAGTAGTAGAAATCATTGTAGTAGTGGCCATAGGAGTTGGAGTATTAGGATTAGTGTTATTGGTGGTGGTGGTAATAGTAGTAGTAGTAGTATTTCTAGTAGCAGTAGGAGTAGGACTTGACATTGGAGTAGTAATAGTAGTGGTAGTAGTAGTATTAGTAGTAGTAGTAGTTGCAGTTGCAGCAGCAGTACCAGTTGTAGCAGTATAGTAGTTGTTGCAGTGTTAGTAGTAGTAGTAGTTATTATTGTAGTGGTAGTAGTGTTGCAGTAGTTACAGTTGTATGATTTGGAGTTGCAATAGGAGTAGTAGTAGTAGCAGTGGTAGTTTTGGTCGTACCAGTAGCTACAGTAGTAGTTCTATTAGAAGTAACTGTAGTAGTAGTCGTAACCGTAGTAGTAGTAGTAGGAGTTGTAGGAGTAGCAGTAGCAATACTAGTAGTTGTTGTACTTGTAGTTGTTTTTGTATCTGTTGTAGTAATAGTAGTATCAGTAATAGTAGTGGTAGTAGCTATAGTAATAGAAGTAGTTCTTGTTGTATTAGTAGTAGATATAATACTACTAGTAGTTGTTGTTGTTGTACCAATTGTAGCAACAGTAGCTGTAGTAGTGGTGGCTATAGCATCTATAGTAACAGCGGCAGTGGCAGCAATAATAGGAGTTGTAGTTGTAGTAGTAGTGGGAGTATTAGAAGTAGTAGAAGTTGTAGTAGTTGTAGTAATAGTAGTTGTTGTTGTTCTAGCAGCAGCGGTAGTAGTAATGGTTGGAGTAGTAGTAGAAGGAGCACTAGTAGCAGTCATAGTAGTACTAGAAGTAGTAGCAGTAGTAGTTGCAGTAGTTGTAGTTGTAGTTGTGGTGGTAGAAGTAGTAGCAGTAGTACTAGTAGATGTTGTAGTAGAAGCAGCAATAGTAGTAGTAGTAATAGTAGTAGTAATAGTAGTAGCAATAATAGTAGAAATAGTAGTAATAGTAGTAGCAGAAGCAGTAGTAGCAGCGCTAGTAGTATTAGATAGTAGCAATAGACGTAGTAGTCGCACTAACAGTGGCAGTAGCAGCAGCAGTAGGATTAATAGTATTATTACCTGTAGCAGCAGTAGTTGTATCAGTTGTAGCAGTAGTGGTAGTAGTAGTTGTAGTTGCAGCAGCAGCAGTAGTATTAGTTGTTGTAATAGTAGTTGTAGTAGAAATTGTAGTCAATGTAGTAGTATGAGTAGTTGTAGTAATACTAGCAATTGTAGTAGCAGTTGTGGTAGTAGAAGTAGTTGTAGTAGCTATAGTAGTAGTTGTTGCTGTAGTTGTAGGTGTAGTAGTAGTTGTTCTCGTCGTGCTAGTAGTGTAGCAGCAGTAGCATCAACAATAGTGGTAGTAGTAGTAGTAGCAAATGTAGTTGTAGTAGCAGCAGCAGCAGCAGTTGCAGTAGTAGCAGTTGTGTTAGTAGCAACCTCAGTTGAAGTAGTACAAGTAGCAGTAATTGTAGTAGTAGTAGTTGTTGTCGTAGTAGTAGTAGTAGTAGTATGAGTAGTGGTAGTAGTACTAGTAGTCATCGTCAAAGTAGCAGAAGGAATAGTAGTAGTAGTAGTAGAAGTAGTAGTGATAGTAGTAGATGTAATAGTAGTAGTAGAATTAGTAGTAGTAGTAATAGTAGTAGTAGTAGAAATAGTAGTTGTCATAGTAGTAGGGGTTGTCGTAGTACTAAAAGTAGTAGTAGTTGTGGAATTAGTAGTAGTTGTAGTAGTAGTTGTCGTAGTAGAAGTAGTTGTAGTAAAGGTAGTATAGTAGTTGGTGTTGTTATTGTTGTTGCTGTTGTTGTTGTTGTTGTTGTACTAGTAGTGTAGTAGAAATTGCAGCAGTAGTAGCAGTAGTAGTAGTAGCAATAGTAGTTGTTGTAGTAGCAGTAGTAGCAGCAGCAGTAGTAGTGGTTGTAGTAGTAGTAGCAATTGTAGTAGTAGTAGCAGCAGTAGAAATAGTACTAGTAGTAGTTGTAGTAGTTGTTGTTGTTGTTATAGTGGTGGTAGTGGCCATGATAGTAATAGTAGCAAGAGTAGTAGTTGTATTAGCAGTAGTAGTAGTAGTCGAAGTAGTAGTTGTTGTAGTAGGAGTGGTCATAATTGTAATAGTAGTAGTAGTATAAACGTAGTGCTAGTAATAGTAGTAGAGGTAGTTATAGTAGTAGTAGTTATTGTAGTAGTAGTAGTAGTAGTAGTATTAGTGGTTGTAATAGTAGTAGTTGTTGGAGTAGTAGTACTGCTAGTAATAGTTGTTGTATTAGTAGTGTTGCTGCTTTAGCAATAGTAGTAGCAGCAGCATTAGTAGTGGTAGTTGTAGTAGCAATTGTAGTTGGAGTAGTTGTTGTAGTGGCAGCAACAGCAGCAGTAGTACTTGTAGCAGCAGCAGTAGCTGTTGTTGTTGTTGTAATAGTAGTTGTAGTTGTTGTAGCATGGGTTGTAGTTGTATTAGCTGTGGCAGTAGTAGTAGCTGTAGTAGAAGTAGTAGTAGTAGTAGCACTAGAAGTAGTGGGTGTAGCTACAGTAGCAGCAATAGTATTACTATTAGCTAAAGTTGTAGTAGTGGGTGTAGCAGCAGTAGCAGCCATAGTATTAGTATTAGTTAAAGTAGTAGCAAAATTAGCAGGGGTAGTAGTTATGGCAGTAGCAATAGTAGTCGGAGTGGTAGTAGTAGTAGTTGTTGTTGTTGTAGTAGTAGTAGTAGTAGTAGTAGTAGTAGTAGTAGCAGTAGTTGTAGTAGTAGTAGGACTAGCAGTAGAAGTAGAAGCAGTTGTAGCAGTAATAATAGTAGAAGTAATAGTAAGCGTACTAGTATTAGTGGTAATAGTAGTAGTAGGAATAGAAATAGAAGTGGCAGAAGTAATGGTAGTTCTAGTAGTAGTTATAATTGTAGTAGTAGGAGTTGTTGTTGTAATTGTTGTTGTTGTAGTAGTCGTAGTAGTAGCAGCAATAGTACTAGCAATAGTAGCAGTAGTAGTAGTTGAAATTGTTGTAGCTATAGTAGTAGTAGTAGTAGTAGTAGTAGTAGTAGTAGTAGTAGCAGCTGCTGTTGTAGTAGTTGCAGTAGTTGCAGTAGTTGCAGTAGTATCAGTAGAAGCTATAGTATCAATAGTAGTAGTGGTAGTAGCAGTAGCAATAGTATTAGTACAAGTGGTGTTAGCAGTAGCTGTAGAAGCAGTTGTAGTAGTAGTAATAGTAGTAGTATTAGTATTAGCAGCTGTTGTTGTTGTTGTAGTAGTAGCAGCAATTGTAGTAGCTGTGGTAGTAGTAGCAATAACAAAAGTAGTATGAGTAGTAATAATAGTAGTAGTAGTAGCAGTAACAAAAGTAGTATTTGTAGTAATTGTAGCAGTAGTAGTAGAAGCAGTAGTCGTAGTAGTGGCAGTAGTCGTAGTAGCAGCAGTATTAGTAGTAGGAGATGTAGTAGTAGTAGCAGTAGTTTCAGGAAAAAGCAGCTGTAGTATTAGTAGTCGTAGCAGTAGTTGTAGTAGTAGTAGTAGTAGCAGCAGTAGCAGAACTGGTACTAAGAGTTGTAATTGTATTAGTAGTAGTAGTATTAGTAAACACATCAACCATAGTAGTAGTAGCAACAACAACAATAACAACGGTCGAAGCAGCAGCAGTGAAAGTAGTTGTAGTAGTTGGAGTAGTAGTTGTATGAGTAGTTGTAGGCATTGTAGTAGTAGCAGCAACAGCAACGATCGTAGTAGTAGTAGTAGTAGTAGTAGTAGTAGTAGGAGTAGAAGTAGAAGTTGCTGCTATAGCTGTAGTAGTTGAAGTAGTAGTAGCAGCAGTCATTGCAGTAACAGAAGTAGTAATAGTATTAACAGTAGCCGGAGTAACAGCAGTAGCAGTCGAAGTAGTACTAGTAGCAAAAGTTGTACTAGTAGTACTAGTAGTGGCAATAGTAGAAGCAGTCGCGGAAGTAGTGGCAGTATTTGCAGCAGCAGTAGTAGTCGGTGAAGTAGTAGTAATAGTAGAAGTAATAGTAGCAGCACCAGCCGCTGTAGCAGGAATAGTGGTAGTAGTAGTAGGAGCCATAGTAGTTGCAGTGGCAGTGGCAGTAGTAGTACTCGTTGTAGGAGTCGTAGTTGTAGTAGCAGCTATAGTTGTAGCAGTAGTTGTAGATGCAGGAGTAGTAGTAGTAGTAATATTAGCTGTAGTAGCAGTAGTAGTTGCAGTAGTAGGAGTAGTGCTAGTAGTAGAAGTAGTAGTAGTAGTAGAAGTAGTAGTAATAGAAGTTGTAGGAGACGTAGTTGTTGTAGTATAAGTAGTAGCAGAAGTGCTAGTAGTAGAAGTTGTGGAAGCCATAGTAGTAGTAGTAATTATAGTAGTAGTAATAGTAGTAGTAGAAGAAGAAGAAGAAGAAGTTTTGGTAGCAGTAGTATTAGTAGTAATAGTAGCAGTAGTAGTAGAAGCAGTAGCCATAGTAGAAGCAGTAGTCATAGTAGTAGCAGTATTAGTAGTAGGAGATGTACTAGTAGTAGTAATAGTTGCAGGAAAAAGCAGCTGTAGTATTAGTAGTCATAGCAGTAGCTGTAGTAGTAGTACAGTAGCAACAATAGCAGAACTAGTAGTAAGAGTTATAGTTGTAGTAATAGTAATAGTATTAGTAAACACAGCAACCACAGTAGTAGTAGTTGGAGCAGCAGTAGCAGCAGAAACAACAATAACAGCAATAGAAGCAGTAGCAGTGCAAGTAGTTGTAGTAGTTGGACTAATAGTTGTACGAGAAGTTGTAGGCGTTGTAGTAGTAGTAGCAACAACAATGATCATAGTAGTAGTAGTAGTAGTAGTAGTAGTAGGAGCAGAAGTAGAAGTTGATGCTATAGCAGTTGTAGTTGCAGTTGGAGTAGTAGTAGTAGCAGTAGTTGCAGTAACAGAAGTAGTAATAGTATTAGCAGTAGCAGGAGTAGCAGGAGTAGCAGCAGTAGTAGTCGTAGTAGTACTAGTAGCAAAAGTAGTACCAGTAGTACTAGTAGTGGCAATAGTAGAAGCAGTCGCAGAAGTAGTGGCAGTATTAGTAGTAGTAGCAACAGTAGTAGTTGGTGAAGCAGCAAAAGTAATAGTAGAAGTAGTAGTAGCAGCAGCCACTGTCGCAGGAGTGGTAGTAGTAGTAGTAGGAGCCATAGTAGTTGTAGTAGCAGTGGCAGTAGTAGTATCCGTTGTAGGAATCATAGTTGTAGTAGTAGCTGTAGTAGTAGCAGTAGTTGTAGATGTAGGAGTAGTAGTAGCGGTAATATTAGCTGTAGTAGCAGTAGTAGTTGCAGTAGTAGGAGTAGTGCTGCTAGTAGAAGTAGTAGTAATAGAAGTTGTAGAAGAAGTTGTTGTTGTAGTATAAGTAGTAGCAGAAGTGCTAGTAGTAGAAGTTGTGGAAGTCATAGTAGTTGTAGTAGCAGCAGTAGTAGTAGCAATTATTGTAGTAGTAGTAGTAGTAGTATAAGTAGTAGTAGTAGTATTAGTGGGAATAGTAACCGTAGTACTAGTAGTAAAAGTAGTAATAGTAGCAGTAGTCATAGAATTACTAGAAGTAATAGTAGTAGTAGTAGCAATACTAGCGGTTGTATTAGGAGTAGGAGTAGTACTAATAGTAGTAGTAGTTGTTGTAGCAATAGAGTTAGTAGAGTAGTAGTAGTAGTTGTTGTTGTTGTTGTTGTTGTTGTCATTTTTCTTTTGGTTGTTGTGGTTGTTGTTGTTTTCGTTGTTGTCATTTTTGTTTTGGTTGTTGTTATTGTTGTTGTTCTACTAGTATTGTAGCAGTAGTAGCGTCAACTGTAGTAGTAGTAATAGTTGTTGTTGTTGTTGTAGTAGCTGCAGCAGCAGTAATAGCAATAGCAGTAGTAGTAGTAACAGTAGTTGTAGTAGTAGAAGCGCAGTAGAAGTAGTACTAGTGGATGTAGTTGTAAAGTTTTCGTTGTTGTTGTTGTTGCTGTAGTCATCATAATAGTATAGCAGGAGTGGTTGTTGTACTAGTAGTAGAAGTAGTAGTATTTGTACTAGTAGTAGTAGTAGTTGTTGTTGTAGTTGTAGTAGTACAAGTATTAGTAGCTGTAATAGTAGTTGTTGTTGGAGAAGTAGTAGTTCTAACAATAGTTGTTGTAGTAGTAGTGTAGCAGCAGTAGTTGTAGTGGTAGCAGTGGTAGTAGTAATAGCAGTAGTAGCAATAGTAGTTGTAGTAGTAGTTGTTGTAGTAATAATTGTAGTTGTAGTAGTAGTATTTGTAGTAGTAGTTGTACTAGTAGTAGTAGCAGTAGTAGTAGAAGTGGAAGTAATCGGAGTAGTAGTAGTAGTAGTAGTAGCAACCGTAGTAGTAGTAGTAGTAGTAGCAGTGGTAGTAGTAGGAGAAGTAATTGTAGTAGTAGTTATTGTTGTTGTTGGCCAAAGTCGTAGTAGTAGTGATAGACGTAGTAGCAGAAGTAGTATTTGTTGTTGTAGTTGTAGTACTAGTAGGAGCATTAGTAGTAATCGTAGTAGTAGGAGGAGGAGGAGGAGTAGTAGTAGCAATAGTAGTAGAGCAGCACCAACAGTAGTAGTATTGGTAGTAGTAATAGTAGTCATCATCGTAGCACTTGAAAGAATAGTAGTAGTAGTTGTTGTTGTTGTAAGAATAGTAGTAGCACTAGTAGTAGTAGTAGTAGAATTTGTAGTGGTAATTAAAGTAGTAGGAGCAATAGTAGTTGTAGTAGTAGGAGTAGTAGTAGCGGAAGCAGCACCAACAGTTCGAGTATTGGTAGTAGTAAGAGTAGTCATCATCGTAGCACTCGAAGGAATAGTTGTAGTAGTAGTAGTAGTTGTAGTCGTAAGAATAGTGGTAGCACTAGTAGTAGTAGTAGTAGAATTTGTAGCGGTAATTATAGAAGTAGGAGCAATAGTAGCTGTTGTAGTAGTAGGAGTAGTTACAGTACTACTAGTAGCAATAGTTATTGTAGTAATAATAGTAGTGGTAGTAGTTGCAGTAGTAATAGTTATAGTAGTAGTTGTAGTAGTAGTAGTAGTAGTAGTAGTAGAAGTTGTTGTTGTTGTTGTAATAGTAGTGTAGCAGCAGTAGCAGCAACAATAGCAAGAGTAGTCGTAGTAGCAATGGTAGTGGTAGTAGGAGTAGCAACAGCAGCAGCAATAGTAGAGTAGTAGTAGCATTCACTGTAGCAGCAGCAGCAGTAGAAGTAGTAGTAGTAGCATTCACTATAGCAGCAGCAGCAGTAGAAGTAGTACTAGTAACAGTAGTTGTAGCAGTTGTTGTTCTTGTGGTCGTAGTAGTAGAGTAGTCGTAGTAGCAGCAACAACAGTAGTACTAGTTGAGGTAGTAGTAGTAGTCATTGTCGTAGTTGTAGTAGGAGTAGTAGTAGTAGAAGTAGTAGTAGTAGTAGTAATAGTAGTAGTATGAATAATTATGGTACTAGCAATAGTAGTTGTTGTAGTAGTAGGAGTAGTCAGTGTCCGAGTATTAGTAGTAGTTGTGGTAGTAGTTGTAACAGTTGTAGTAGTAGAAGAAGTTGTAGTAGCAGGGGTAGCAGTAGTTGTTGTAGTAGTAGAAGTAGTAGTAGTTGTTGTGGTAGTTGTAGTAGTAGTAGTTGTTGTTATAGTAGTAGCAATAATAGTTGTAGTAGCGGTAGCAGCAACAACAATAGTAGTAGTAGTAGTAGCAATTGTGGTAGCAGCAGCAGCAGCAGAAGTAGTACTACCTGTGGTAGTTGTCGTAGTAGTTGTTGTCGTTGCAGTTGTAGTTGTAGTCATTATAGCAGTACTAGTAGGAGTGGTAGTTGCATTAGTTGTAGTAGTAGTGGCAATAGTAGTAGTTTTAGCATTTGGAGTCGTCGTAGTTGTAGTAGAAGTAGTAGAATTGTAGTATTAGTAGTAGTAGTATAAGTAGTTGTTATAGTAGTAGTTGTTGGAGTAGTAGTAGTACTAGCAGTAGTTGTTGTAGTAGTAGTATAGTAGCAGTAGTAGTAGTAGAAGTAGTAGTAGTTGTTGTAGTAGTAGCAGTAGCAGTAGCAGTAGTACTAGTAGCAGTAGTAGTAGCAGTTGTTGTTGTTGTAGTAGTAGTTGTAGCAGTAGTAGTTGTATTAGCTGTGGCAGTATTACTAGCTATAGTAGAAGAAGTAGTAGTTATAGTAGTAGTAATAGTAGTAGTTGTTGTATTAGTAGTAGTTGTAGCACTAGTTGTTGTGGGTGTAGCAGCAGCAGCAGCAGTAGAATTAATACTAGTTAAAGTTGTAGTAGTTGTGGTATTAGTATTAGCAGGAGTAGTAGAAGTAGCAATAGGATTTGTAGTAGTAGTAGTAGTAGTAACGGTAGTTGTCATAGTAGTAGGAGTAGTAGTAGCAATTGTGGTATTAGTAGTAGTTGGAGTAGCAATACAAGTACCAGAAGTGGTGGTAGTACTAGTAGTTGTAATAGTAGTAGTAGGAGTTGTAGTTGTAGTTGTAGTAGTAGTAGTGGTAGTCATCATAGTAGTGGTAGTAGCTGTAGTAGTAGTTGTTGTAATAGCAATAGTAGTAGTAGTAGCAGTAGTAATAGTATTAGTACAAGTGGTGTTAGCAGCAGTAGCAGTAGCAGTTGTAGTAGTAGTATTAGTAGTAGTTGTTGTCGTTGTGGCAGTAGTCACAGTAGTTGTAGTATTAGTAGCAGTAGCAAAAGTAATGTCATTTGTACTAGTAGTGGTCGTAGCAGAAGCAGTAGTAATAGTAGTGGTAGTGGTCGTAGTAGCAACAGCAGTAGTAGTTCGAGATGTAGTAGTAGTAGCATTAGTTGTTGTAATAGCAATAGTAGTAGTAGTAGCAGTAGTAATAGTATTAGTACAAATGGTGTTAGCAGCACTAGCAATAGCAGTTGTAGTCGTAGTATTAGTAGTAGTTGTTGTCGTTGTGGCAGTAGTAGCAGTAGTTGTAGTATTAGTAGCAGTAGCAAAAGTAGTGTCATTTGTACTAGTAGTGGTCGTAGTGGAAGCAGTAGTCATAGTAGTGGTAGTGGTCGTAGTAGCAGCAGCACCAGTAGTTGGAGATGTAGTTGTAGTAGCAGCACCACCAGCTATGGTGTTAGTAGTCATGGCAATAGTCGTTGTATAGTAGTAGTAGCAGCAGCACCAGCATAGCTTGCTTTTAGAGTTGTACTTTTAGTAGCAGAAGTAGTAGTCGCAAACACAGCAACATCAGTAGTTGTAATACTAGCAGAAGTAACTGCAGCAGCTATAGGAACTGCAGTAGAGGTAGCAACTATAGATGTAGTAGTGGTTCTTGGAGTAGTACTTGTAGGAGAAGTGGTAGGAGTTGTAGTAGTAGTAGCAACAGCAGCGACAGTTGTTGTAGTAGTAGGAGAAAAAGTAGGAGTTGTTGCACTAGCAGTAGTTGTTATAGTAGCAGACATAGTAGTAGCAGTAGTTGCTGCAATAGTAGTAATAGTATTAGCAGTAGCAAAAGTTGCAATAGCAGCAATAGTAGTGGTAGCAGTTATAGCAGCAGTAGTAGTAGTAGCAGTAGTAGTCGCAGTAGTACTAGTAGCAAAAGTAGTACCAGTAGTACTAGTAGTGGTAATAGTAGAAGCAGTCGTAGAAATAGTGGCAGTACTAGTAGTAGCATCAATAGTAGTAGTAGATAAAGCAGTACAAGTAGTAGTAGAAGAAGAAGCAGCAGCAACAACAACAACAGCAACAACAACAACAGCAGCAGCAGCAGCAGCAGCAGTTGTTGTAGCCAAAGTAGTTGTAGTAGTAGTGGCAGTAGTATTATCCGTAGTAGAAGTCATAGGTGTAGCAGCAGCAGCAGTAGTATCAGTAATATTAGCAGTTTTAGTAGTAGTAGTGGCAGTAGTAGCAGTAGTGCTAGTAGTAGTAGTAGCATTTGTAGTAGTAGAAGTGCTAGTAATAGTAGCAGAACCAGCGCTAGTTGTAGCATAAGTTGTAGCAGTAGTGCTAGAAGTAGAAGTAGTAGAAGCCGTTGTGGTTGCATTAGCAGCAATAGTAGTAGCAATAGTTGTTGTAGTAGTAGGAGTAGTAGTAGTAGCAGTAGCAGCAACTGCTGTAGCAGCTGCAGTAGCATTTGTTGTAGCAAAAGCAGTAGTAGTAGAAGTGCTAGTAATAGTAGCAGAACCAGCGCTAGTTGTAGCATAAGTTGTAGCAGTAGTGCTAGAAGTAGAAGTAGTAGAAACCGTTGTAGTTGCATTAGCAGCAATAGTAGTAGCAATAGTTGTTGTAGTAGTAGGAGTAGTAGTAGTAGCAGTAGTAGCAACTGCTGTAGCAGCTGCAGTAGCATTTGTTGTAGCAAAAGCAGTAGTAGTACAAGTGGTAGTAGTTGTAGCTGTAGTAGTAGTAGTAGCTGCAGTAGCAGCATCAATAGCAATAGCAGTAGTATTAGTAGAAGCAGTAGTAGCATTAGAAGTAGTACTAGCAGTTGTAGTAGCCGCAGAAGCAACAGTGATAGTAGCAGCAATAGTAGTAGTAGAAGTAGTAGTTTTCATAGTTGTCGTATTAGCAAAAGTAGAAGTAGTACTAGCACCAACAATAGTAGTAGTAGTTGTAGTAGTAGTAGCAGTTGTAGTTGGATTAGTAGCAGGAGTAGTAGTAGTAGTAGCAATAGCAATAGTGACAGCAGCAGCAGGAGTGGCAGTAGCAGCGGCAGCAATAGGTGTACTACTAGTAGTAGTACTGCTAGTAGTAGTAGTAGTAGTTATAGAAGTAGTAGTAAAAGGAGTTGTAGTAGTAGGAGAGTAGTAGCAGTAGTAGTAATAACAGTAGTAGTAGGTTTAGTAGTAGTAGTAGTAGTAATAGCAGTAGTAGGAGCAGCAGTAGTAGTTGGAGTATTAGTAGTAGTAGTACCTATAGTAGCAGTAGCAACAGAAAGGGTAGTAGTAGTTGTACCAATAGAAGTATTAATAGTCATATTAATAGCAGTATTAGTAGCGATAGTAGTATAGTTGTAGTCGCACCAGTGGAAGCAGCAGCAGCAGTAGTAGAAGTATGACTAGTTGTAGTAGTAGTAGTCGTAGTAGTATTTGTAGTAGTAGTCAGTCTAGCAGTAGCAGTAGCAGCAGCCGAAGCAGCAGCAACAGAAGCAACAGTAGTAGTAGTAGTAGTAATAGTACTTGTAGTAGTAGTTGGAGCAGGAGTCGAAGTAGTTGTAGTAGTAGTTGCAGTAGTGGTAGTAGTAGTACTAGTAGAAGCAACAAATGCAGTAGTAGTTGCAGAATTAGTCTTAGTGGTTATAGCAGTAGTAGTAATAGTAGCAAAAGTAGTACCAGAAGTAGTAGTAGTAGCAGTAGCAGTAGGAAATGTACTAGTACTAGCAGTAGTAATAGCAATAGTAGGAGTAGTAGTAGCCAAACTTGTATTAGCACTACTAGTAGTGGTAGTAGTAGAAGTAGTAGTCGTAGTAGTGGTAGTAGTCGTAGTAGCAGTCGTAATAGTAGTGGGAGCTGTTGTAGCAGTCGTAGTAGTAGTCGCAGCAGCACCGGCTGTAGTATTAGTAGTCGTGCCAGTAGTTGTTGTAGTAGTTCCTGCAGTGCAGTAGCATAATTAGTAGTAAAAGTTGTAGTTGTAGTAGCAGCAATAGTATTCGCAAACGCAGCAACAGCAGTAGTAGTAATAGCAGTAGAAGTAGTAGCAACAACAGTAGAAGTTGCAGCTATAGAAGTAGTAGTAGTTGGAGTAGTAGTTGTAGGAGAAGTAGTAGGAGTTACAATAGTAGGAGCAATAGCAGCAATAGTTGTAGTATTAGTAGGAGCAGAAGTAGGAGCTGCTGCACTAGCTGTAGTAGTTAGAGTAGGAGAAGTAGCAGTAGCAGTAGTTGCCGCAATAGCAGTAATAGTATTAGCTGTAGCAGAATAGCAGCAGCAGCTGTAGTAGTGGTAGTAGTTGTAGTAGCAGTAGTAGTCGCAGTAGTACTAGTACCAGAAGTAGTACTAGTAGTACTAGTAGTGGTAATGGTAGAAGCTATTGGCGAAGTAGTAACAGTATTAGAAGTAGCAGCAGTAGTAGTAGGTGAAGCAGTAGAAGTAGTTGTTGTAGCAATAGTAGTAGTAGTAGTTGTTGTAGTAGCCATACTAGTTGTAGTAGCAGTGGTTGTAGTGGTATCCGTAGTAGAAGTTGTAGTTGTTGTAGCAGCAGTTGTAGCAGCATCAGTGGTAGCAGAAGTTGTTGTAGCAGTAATAATATTAGCAGTTGTAGCAGTAGTGGTTGCAGTAGTAGTAGTACTGCTAGTAGTAGTAGTAGCATTAGTAGTAGTAGAAGTACTAGTAATAGAAGTAGCAGAATCAACCCCAGTTGTAGTATAAATTGTAGCAGTAGTGCTAGTAGTAGAAGCCGTAGTAGTTGTAGTAGCAGCAATAGTAGTAGCAATAGTTGTAGTAGTAGGAGGAGTAGTAGTAGTAGCAGTAGCAGCAACAACAGTAGTAGCAGTAGTTGTAGCAATAGTAGTAGTTGTACGAGTGGTAGTAGTTGTAGTTGTATTCGTAGTGGTAGCTGCAGTAGCAGTAGTAGTTGTAGCAATAGTAGTAGTAGTAGCAACAACAACAATAGTAGCAGCAGTAGCAGCAGAAATAGTACTAGTGGTAGTAGTAGCCGCAGTAGCAACAGTGGTAGTAGCAGTAGTCGTATTAGCAGAAGTAGAAAGAGTGGTACTAGCTACATCAACAGTAGTAGTTGTTGTAGTAGTAGTAGCAATTGCAGCAAGATTAGTAGTAGGAGTAGTAGTAGCAGCAGTAGTAGAAACAGTGATAGTAGTCGCAGCAGCAGCAGCAGTAGCAGCAACAGCAGCTGTACTACTAGTAGTAGTACTGGTAGTACTGGTAGTATTAGTTATAGAGGTAGTAGTAATAGGAGTTATAGTAGTAGGAAAGTAGTACCAGTAGTAGTAGTAGTAATAGTACTAGTATTAGTAGCAGTAGTACGAGTAGTAGTAGCAGTTGGAGTATTACTAGTTGTAGTAGTACCTGTAGTAGCAGTAGTAGAAGCAGAAGGGGTAGTAGTAGTTGTAACAACAGAAGTAGTAATAGTCATAGCAATAGTAGCTTAGTCGTGGTTGTAGTGTAGCGGTAGTCACAACAGCAAAAGCAGGAGCATTAGTAATAGAAGTATTAGTAGTAGTAGTTGTTGTTGTTGTTGTTGTAGTAGTAGTAGTAGTAGTATTAGAAGTAGTAGTTGTAGGAGCAGCAGTAGTAGCAGCAACAGTAGTAGTAGAACTAGTAGCAAGAATAGTAGTTGCAGTAGGAGTTGTAGTAGCTATAGTAGTTGTTGAAGTAGTGGTAGTAATAGTAATAGTAGATGCCACAGTTGCAGCAGTAGTAGCGAAATTACTCTCAGTGGTTGCAGTAGTAGTAGTATTAGTTGCATAACTAGTACTCAAAATAGTAGTAGTAGGAGTAGTAGTAGCGTAAGTAGTAGTACTAGTAGTAGTAAGCGCAATAGTAGGAGGAGTAGTAGTAGTAGAAATAGTAGTAGTAACAATTGTAGTAGTAGTCATAGTAGTCAGAGCAATATTTTTAGCAGTAGCAGTACTAGAGGTAGTAGCAATAGTAGCAATAGTTGTTGTAGTAATAGAAGTAGTAATAGCAGTAGTAGCAATAGAAGTATAAGTTGCAGCAGCTGTAGCAGCCCTAGTATTAGAAGTAGTATTAGTAATGATAATAGCAGAAGGAGCAGTAGCAGCCCTAGTAGAAGTAGTAATAGAAGGCGTCGGAGCAGTAGTGCTAGTAGTAGTAGTAGTACTACTAGTAGTAGTAATAGCGATACTAGTAGTAGTAGTAGTAGTTATGGAGGTAGTAGTTGTAGCAGAAGCCGTGGTAGTAGTTGTAGTAGGAGAAGAAGTAGGTGTAATAGTAGTGGTAGTAGCAGTAGTAGTAGTAGTAGTAGTAGTAGCAGAATTCAAAATAGTAACAGCAATAGTAGAAGTAGTAGTAGTTCTAGTTGTAGTTGTAGTAGTAGTGGTGGTAGCAGTAGTAGTAGTTGCAGAAGTGGTAGCAGTAGTACTAGTAATAGTCGTAGTAGAAGGAGTAGCAGATGTAGTAGTAGAAGTGGTAGTTGTGGGCGTGGTAAGAGAACTAGTTGTAGTGGTTGCAGCAATAACAACAGTAGTAGCAGCAGCAGTAGTAATAGTAGTAGTAGTAGCAATACGAGTAGTATAAGTAGGAGCAATAGCAGTTATAGCGGCATTGGTAATAGTACTACTATTAGTAGCAGAACTTATACTAGTAGATGCAGTAGCAGTAGCTGCAATCGTAGCAGCAGAAGCTATAGTAGTTGTAGCAGTAGCAGCCATGATAGTAGTAGTGGTAGCTGCAGGAGTAGCTGTAGAAGTAGTAGTAGCAGTAGCAGAAGTAGTAATAGAAGTACTAGTTCTAGTAGTAGAAGTAGCAGCAGTAGTAGTAGCACCAGCAGAAATAGTATTAGAAGTAGAAGTTACAGAAGTGGTAGCTACAGCAGTAGTAGCATTAGTAGTAGTAGAAGCTGGAGTAGCAGTAGTAACAGTAATATCAGTAGTAGAAGTAGTAGTTGTAGTTGGGGTAGTAGTAGTAGTCGTAGGAGTACCAGTAGTAATAGTAGCAGTAGTAGCAGCTGTGGCAGCAGCAGCAGCAGTAGTAGTAGTACAAGGGGTAGTAATAGTAGTAGTAACTTAAGTAGTAATAATAGTAGTAGTATTAGCCACTATAGTAGTAGTAGTAGAAGTAGTAGTAGTAATAGCAGTAGTTATATTAGTAGCAGTAGTCATTGTAGAAGTAGTTGTAGCAGCAGCAGTTGTAGCAGTAGTAGTAACAATAGTTGTAGTAGTAGTTGTTGTGGTACCAGTAGTAATAGTAACAGTAGTAGTAGCAAAAGTAGCTGCAGCAACAACAATAGTATTTCCAACAACAATAGTAGCTGAAGTAATTGTGGTAGTAGTAGTAGTAGGAGGAGGAGGAGGAGGAGCAGCAGCAGCATCAGTAGTAGTAGTAGTAATAGTAGTAATAGTAGTAGCAGCAGCAGTTGTGGCAGTAGTAGTAGTATTAGTAGTAGTGGTTGTAGCAGCACTAGCAGTAGCAGTAGTAACAGAAGTAGTAGTAGTAGCAGTAGCCGTAGTAGTAGTCACAGTAGCAGCAGTAGTAGTAGCCGTAACGGTAGTAGTAGCGGCGGTAATTATAGAAGTAGTAGTAGTAGTATCTGTAGTACTAATCACTGCCATTTTAGAAGTAGTAGGTGCATCAACAGCAGTAGCTGCAGCATTAGTGGCGGTAGTAGTATTACTAGCAATAGTTGTGGCAGCAGTACTAATATTAGTAGTCGTAGCAGTAGTAATAGCAGTAAAGTCGTAGCAATAGTAGCTGGAATAGTAGGAGTTGTAGTGCTAGCAGCAGCAGTAGTAGTAATATTAGTAGTAGCAGTACTAGTTGTGGCCGAATTAATGGCAATGGTAGTAGTAGCTGAATTAATAGCAGTAGCAGTAGCAGCAGCCGCAGTAGTAGCAGTAGCAGTGGTTGCAGTAGCAGAAGTAGTAGCGATAGTACTAGTAGTTGTTGTGGTAGAATCAATAGTTGTAGTGGCAATAGAAGTAGTAGTAATTGAAGCAATTATTTTAGTAGTAGCAGTAATAGCAGAAGCAATAGTTGGATAAGTAGTAGTAGTAGTAGTAGTTGTTGTTGTAGGAGAAGTAGTGGTAGTAGTGGTAGTTGTAGTAGTAGTAGTACTAGTAGTAGCTGAAGGAGTAATAATAGTAGTAGTAGTAGTATTAGTAGTAGCGGTAGCAGTAGAAGCAATAGTAGCAACAGTACTATTAGTAGCAGTAGAAATATTGCTAGTAGTAGTAGGAGTAGCAGCAGTGGTAGTAGCGCAGCAGCGGTAGTAGTAAAAGTATTACTAGTAGTAGTAGTAGTTGAAGTAGTAGTAATAGTAGTAGTAGTAATAGTAGTAGTAGTAGTAGTAGTCGTAGCAGCAGTAGTAGTAGTAGCAGTAGTAGTAGTAGTAGTAGTCGTAGCAGCAGTAGTAGTAGTAGTAGTAGTAGTAGTAGTAGTAGTGTAGCGGTAGTGATACGAGTAGTAGTATTAATAGAAGTCGACGGAGTAGTAGTTGGAGTGGTAGTATTAGTAGTAGTAGCATCGGCAATAGTAGTAGTAGTAGAAGAACTGACAGCCACAGTAGCAGCTGTACTACTAGTAGAAGTATTGCTAGTTGTAGTAGTAGTTGTAGAAGTAGTAGTAAGAGATGTAGTTGTAGTAGGAGAAGTAGTAGCAGTAATAGTTATAGTAGTCGTAGGTGTAGTAGTTGTAGTAGTAGTAGTAATAATAGTAGTAGGAGCATTATTAGCAGTAGTAGTTTTTGTAGTAGTAGTAGTCGAAGCAGAAGTAGTAGTAGTTATTTTAGCAGTAGAAGTAATAATAGCAGTAGCAATTGTAGTATTAGTAGTGATAGTGGAATAGTAGTAGTAGCAGCAGCAGAAGTAGTAGTAGTAGTTAGATGCAGCATCTGTAGTAGTAGAAATATTATTAGTAGTAGAAGGAGTAGCAATAGTGGGAGTAACAGCAACAGTTATAGTAGTTGAAGTAGTAGTAGCAGAAGTAGTCGTAGTGGTTGTAGCATTAGTAGTAATAGTAGCAGAAGTAGTACCAGTAGAAGCAGTAGCAGCAGCAGTAGTAGCGATTGCAGTAGTAGTCGCTATAGTGGCAATCGTAGTAGCAGTAGTAGCAACAACAACAATAGTAGTTGTAGTAGTAGTAGTAGTAGTAGTGGCAGTAGTAATAGTAGTCGCAGTAGTCACAATAATAGTTGTTGCAATGGTAGTAGTAGCATAAGCATTGATAGTAGCAATAGTCATTATAGAAATTGAAGTAGTAATTGCTGTAGCAGCAATAGAAGTAGCTATTAAAGCAGTTGCAGCAATTGAAGTAGCAGTAGCAGTAGTATTAGTATTTGTATTAATAATAGCAAAAGTAGAAATAGAAGTAGTAGTAATAATAGTGGTAGCGGTAAAAGGAGTTGCAGCAATAGTACTAGTAGTAGTATGAGTACTAGTTCTAGTGGTAGTAGTAGCACTCGTACTACTAGTCGCAAAAGTTGTAATTATAGTAGTAGCAATAATACAAATAGTAGGAAAAGAAGTAGGAGTAGTAGTAGTAGTAGTAGCGGCAGTAGTAGTAGTAGTTATAGTAGTAGTTGTAGCAGTAGTAGTAGCAGTAATGGTAGCCATAGAAGTAGTAGTAGCTGCAGAGTACCCGTTGTAGCAGTAATAGTTGCTGTAGCGGGAGTGGCAACAGTACTAGTAGTTGCAAAAGTGGTAACAATAGCACTAGTAGTAGTAGCAGTGTAAGTAGCAGCAATAGCGGTAGTAGTAGTAGTAGTAGCAGTAGCGGAAATATTTATAGTAGTAGTAGTAGCAGTAGTTGGAGTAGTAGTAGTAGTAGCAGTAGTAGTAGTACCATAAGTAGCAGCAGTAGCGGCAGCAGTAGTAGTAGAAGTAATAGTAGTAGCAATAGTAGTAGTTGTAGTAGTGGTAGTCATAGTAGCAGTAGTATCTAGAGTTGTAGTAATAATAGTAGTAGTAGCAATAGTAATGGTAGTAGTAGTAGTAGCAATAGCAGCAGTAGTAGCAGTAGTAGTAGTGGGAGTAGTAGTTGCAGTAGGAGCAGCAATAGTGGTAGTAGTAGTAGTAGCTGCTATAGTAATAGTAGTTATAGAAGTAGCGGTAGAAATTATAGTAGTAGTAGTACTAGTAGTACTAGCAGTAGTCATTGTTGTTGTAGTAGTAGAAGTAACAGTAGTAGTAGCAGTAGGAGATGTAGCAGCATTAGTAGCAGTAGTATTAACAAGAACAACAACATCTGGAGTAGAAGTGGTTGTAGTAGGAGTACTAGGAGTAGCAAAAGTAGTAGTAGTAGTAGGAGCAACAGCAGCAGTAGTAGTAGGAGCAGCCACTATAGCAGTAGTAGCAATAGTAGTTGCAATTGCAATAGTAGTAGTAGTTGTATTTGTAGCAATAGTAGTAGCAGTAGTAGTAGCAATAGTGGTTGTAGTAGTAGTAGTAGTAGCAGTAGGAGAAGCGGTAGCAGTAGTAGTAGCTGTGGTAGTAGGAGTAGCAATAGTAGTACTAGTAGCAGCAGTAGAAGAAGTAGTAGCAGCAGTAGTAATAGTAGCAGTAGCAGTTGTAGTAGGGTTTGCAGTAGAAGTGGTAGTAGGAGTAGTAGTAGTGTTGGTGGTGGTAGTAGTAGTAGTAGTAGTAGCAGTAGTAGCAATAGTAGTAGGAGTAGTAGTTGTAGTAGTAGTATTAGTTGTCGTAGTAGGAGTAGTAGTGGTGGTAGTAGCAGCAGTAGTAGTAATAGTAGTAGCAGTAGTAGCTGTAGTAGTTGTTATTGCGGCAGTAGCTATGGTAGTAGTAGCAATAAGAGCAGTAGTTGTAGAAGCAGTAGTTGTAATAGCAGTAGTAGTTTTGTGATAGTAGTATTAGTAATTGTAGAACTAGTATTAGTAGAAGTGGAAGGAGTAGAAATATTAGTTGCAGTAGCTGCAGCAACAAGAATAGTAGTAGTGGTAGTAGTAGTAATAGTAGTAGTATTAATAGTAGTAGTTGTTGTTATTGTAGTAGTAGTAGTAGTAGCAGTAGCAGTAATAGGAGGAGTAGTACTAGTAGTAGTAGCAGTAGTAGAAGTAGCAACAACAGTCGTTACAGTAGGTGTAGTAGTAGCATGAGTAGTTTAAGTAGGAATAGTAGCAGTAGTAGTTGTTGTTGTTGGTGTAGTGGTAGTTGGAGTTCTTATAGTAGTAGGAGTAGTAGTAGTTATTGTTGTAGGAGTAGTAGTAGTTGTTGTAGTGGAAGTAGTTATTGACATCACAGCAGCAGTTGTAGTGGTAGCAGCAGTAATCGTATTTTTGGTAATACTGGAAGTAGTAGTCGTAGTAGAAGAAGCAGTAGCACTAGTCGCAGTAGTAGTAGCAACAGTTGTTGTAGCTGTAGTAGTAGTACCATCCTTATTAGGTGTGTTTGTAGAAGCAGCAGTAGTAGTAGTCACAGTAGTAGTAGTTGTCGTTGTTGTAGTTGTAGTAGCAGTTGTAGTAAAAGCAGCAGTAGCTGTTGTGGCTTTGGCACTCAAAGTAGTAGAAGTTGTTGTAGTAGCTGTAGCAGTTTTTGTAGTAGGAGTCATACTAGAAGTAGTAGTAGGAGTAGTACTGGTGGTAGTGGTAGTAGTAGTAGTAGTAGTAGTAGTAGGAGTAGTAGCTGCTGTAATAGTAGGTGTAGTTCTTGCAAAAGTAGTAGGAGTAGTAGTTGTGATAGTAGTAGTAGGAGGCATAGCAGTAGCAACAGGAGTAGTAGTTGTGGTAGTAGTAGCAGTTGCAGTAGTAGTAGCAATCCTAGTAGAAATAGGAGTGGTAGTTGTAGAAGTAGTAACAGTAATAGTAGCAGTTACAGTGTTATATAGTATTAGTAGTAGTAGAAGAAGTAGTAGTAGTCGTTGTAGGAGTTGCATCAGTAGTAATAATAGTAGTATTAGTAGTAGTGGTAGTAGTTGTAGTAGTAGTAGTAGTAGTAGTAGTAGTAGTCGAAGGAGTAGTAATATTAGTAGCAATAGCAGTAGCAGAAGTTGTTGTTGTTGTTGTAGTAGTAGTAGTAGTAGAAGGATTTTGAGTGGGAGTAGTAGTAGCAGTAGTAGTTGTTGTAGGAGTTGCAGTAGAAGGACTACTTGCAGTAGCATGAGTAGTAATAACAGTAGCAATAGCTATAGCAATAGTAGTGGTAGTAGGAGTCGCAGCAGCAGTAGTTGTAGCAATAGTTGTAGGTGTAGTAGTTGCAGTAGCAGTTGTAGTTGTAGTAGTAGGAGTAGCAGTAGCAGTAAGAGTAGTAGTTCTAGTAGTCGTAGTAGTAGTTGTTCTAGTAATAGTAGTATTAGTAGTTGTAGTTGTAGTAGTAGTGGTGGTAGTAGTGTGTACAGCAGCAGTAGTAGCGATAGTTGTAGTTATAGAAGTAGTAGTTGTTGTTGTATTGTTTTGGCAGTATTAGTTATAGTAGTAGCAGTAATAGTAGTTACAGTAGTAGCAGCAGTAGTAGTAAAAGTAGTATTAGTAGTAGTAGTAGTAGTAGTCGTAGAAGTATAAGTAGGAGTAGTAGTAGTAGTGTAGTAGTATTACGAGTAGTAGTAGGTGTTGCAGTTGTAGTAGTTGTAGTAGTTGTTGTTGTAGGAGTAGCGGTAGTAGGAGTAGTAGTGGTAGTAGTTGTAGTTGTAGTGGAAATAGTTGTATGAGTAGTTGTAGTAGTTGTAGTTGTAGTGGTAAAAGTTGTATGAGTAGTTGTAGTAGTTGTAGTAGTAGCAGTAGTAGTTGCAGCAGTAGCAGCAATAGTAGTTGCAATAAGAGTAGTAGTTGATGAAGCAAGAGCAGTTGTTGTATTATTAGTGTTATAGTAGTACTATTAGCCATAGTAGTAGTAGTAGTAGTAGTAGTATTAGAAGTAGTAAAAGTAGTTGCAGCAGCAGTAGTAGTAGTAGTAATTGTACTATTAATGGTGATAGCAATAGTTGGAAAAGTAGTATTAGTAGTAGTAGTAAGAGTGGTAATATTTGAAGCAACAGCAGCAGCATAAGTTGTAATAGTAGCAGTAATAGTTGTAGTAGTAGTTGTTGTTGTTGTTATTATAGTTGGAGTATTAATAGCAGAAGGAGTTGGAATTGGAGTAGTAGTAGCAGAAATAGTAGCTGTAGGAGTTATAGTAGTGGGAGTAGTAGCAGTAGTAGCGGTAGTAGTAGCGAAAGTAGTTGTAGTCATTGTATCAATAGTAGTAATGGTAGTAGTAGCGGTTGTGGTAGCAACAGTTGTAGCAAATGTAGTCAATGTAGTAGTAGTTACAGTAGTGTTAGCAATTATAGTCGCACAAGATTAGCTATAATACCAGCAGTAGTAACAGTAGTGGTAGCAGTAGTAGCAGTTGTAGTAGTAGTAGTAGAAGTAGTGGTAGTAGTAGCAGTAGCAGCAGTAGTGGTAGCAGCAGCAGTAGCAGTTGAAACAGTACTAGTAGTTGGAGTAGAAGCAGTAGTAGTAGCAATACGAGCAGTAGTTGTAGCAGTTGTGGTAGAAATAGTAGCAGCAGTAGTAGTTGTAGCGGTAGAAGTGGTAGTAGCAATTGTATTCACCGTAATACTTGTAGTAGTTGTAATAGAAGCATTATTAGTTGTAGCAGATGTAGTAACTGTAGTACTACTAGTAGTTGTAGTTGAAACAGTAGTAGTTGTTGTAGCCAAAGTAGAAGTAGCAATAGTAGTAATAGTAGGAGAAGAGTTAATTACAGTAGTAGTAGTAGAGTAGTAGTGCAGTCACAGCCGTAGTCGTAACTGCTGTAGCAGTAGTCACAATAGTAGTAGTAGTACTAGAAGTAGTAGTAGTTGTTGTCGCAAAAGTAGCAGTAGTGGAAGCAGTAGTCGTAGAAGCAGAAGTGGTGGTAGTTGTACAAGTGGTAGTCATAGTAGAAGCAGTAGTAGTAGCCATAGTGGTGGTACTTGTAGGAGTTTTAGGGGCAGTACAGGTAGTAGTAGCAGCAACAACAATCATAGCAGCAGCCGCAGTAGCAGCAATAGTAGTATTAGTAGTAGTACGAGTAGTAGTAGTAGTAGTAGGAGCAGTAGTCGTAAAAATAGTAGTAGTGGTAACATTAGTATCAGTAGAAGTAGTAGTAGTTGTTGTAGTCATAGTAGCTAAAGAAGTAGTAGTAGTAGTAGAAGTAGTAGTTGTAGTAGTAGTGACAGCAGTAGTAGTAATATAAGAACTAGTAGTAGTTGTAGTAGTAGACATTGGGGTAGCGTTAGCAGAAGTAGTACTTGCAGGAGCAGCAGCAGCAGTTGTAGTAAAATAGGAGAAGTAGTCGTAACAGTAATAATAGTAACAACAGTAGTAGTTGTAGTATTAATAGTAGTAGCAGCAGCAGTATCTATAGTAGTAGTAGTTGTAGCAGTGATAGTAGTAGTAAAAGTAGTAGTAGCAGCAACAGTAGTTGTAGTAGTAGTAGTAGCAGCAGCAGCAACAGGAGTAACATCAGCAGCAGTAGTAGTAGTAGTTGTAGTAGTAGTACTAGTAGTAGTTGTTGTTGTTGTAGTAGTAGAAGAAACAATAGTAGTAGTAGTAGGAGAAGTAGTAGCAGTAGTAGTAGTAGTATTGATAAGAACAATAGCATCCGGAGTAGAAGTTGTAGTAGTAGGAGTAGTAGGAGTAGCAAAAGTAGTACTAGTAGGAGCACCAGCAGCAGTAGTAGTAGGAGTAGCCGCTATGGCTGTAGTAGCAATAGTAGTAGCAATTGCAACAATAATAGTAGTGGTAGTTGTAGCAGCAGCAGCAGTAGCTATAGTGGTTGCAGTAGTAGTTGTAGTAGCATTAGGAGTAGAGATAAGAGTAGTAGTAGTAGTAGCAATAGGAATAGCAGTAGAAGTAGTAGTAGTAGTAGCAGTAGTTGTAGTAGTAGCAGTAGAAGAAGTTGTAGTAGCAGTAGTAACAATAGCAGTAGCAGTTGTGGTAGTAGCAATTGTGGCAGTAGCAGCAGTTGTAGTAGTTGTTGTAGTAGGGGTCGTAGTAGAAGTGGCAGTAGGAGTAGTAGTAGTGGTCATTGTTGTTGTAGTAGTAGTAGTAGTAGTGCAATAGTAGGAGGTGTAGCAGTTGTAGTAGTAGTTGTTGTTGTCGTAGTTGGAGTAGCAGGAGTAGTAGGAGTAGTAGTTGTGGTAGTACTAGTAGTAGTAGTAATAGTAGTATTAGTAGTAGTTCTAGTAGTTGTTGTTGCAGCAGTAGCTATAATAGTAGTAGCTATAAGAGTAGTTGTTGTAAAAGTAGAAGTTGTAATAGCAGTAGTAGTTGTGTTATAGTAGTATTAGAAATTGTAGAACTAGTATTAGTAGATGTGGAAGTAGTAGTAATATTGGTTGCAACCGCAACAATAGTAGAAGTAGTAGTAGTAGTAGTTGTTGTTGTTGTTGTTGTTGTTGTAGTAGTAGTAGTAGTAGTAGTAGCTGTAATAGGAGGAGTAGTAGTGGTAGTAGTAGTAGAAGTAGCAGCAGTAGTAGTTGTAGTAGTAGTAGTAGCAGAAGGAGTTGGGAGTAGGAATAGTAGCAGCAGTAGTAGTTGTAGTAGTAGTAGTAGCAGAAGGAGTTGGGAGTAGGAATAGTAGCAGCAGTAGTAGTTGTTATTGTGGTAGTGCTAGTTGGAGTACTTGTAGTTGTAGGAGGAGTAGTAGTAGTTGTTGTAGCCGAAGTAGTTATTGTCGTAGCAACAGTAATAGTAGTGGTAGCAACTGTAATCGTAGTATTGGTAAATACTAGACAAAGTAGTTATAGTAGTAATATTTGTAGCTGCAGTTGTGGCAGTAGTAGTAGCAGTAGCAT